>CM053276.1:125276006-125571006 GCA_028583415.1 Protea cynaroides
ACAATGAAGAATCTCTCATTCCGTATTAACCACTAGAAAGAGTTTTGCCACGAGGCAAATGATTTACAGTATCAGTCATGGTCAAAATTGATTTTGATCGAATTGGTGTATGGATTCAATGGAAAATCGATGGATCCGATCTTCATTAAAATAGTGTTAAAACAAATCGAATTCGGAGATGGGATTAAGAATCAATTAGGTACAAAACCAATACGAATCAGCCAGATTAGTCAATCTAATCCCGATACCTTGAACCATCATCAATGGCATAGGGACTGATCTAGCCAATTTGTATCGATTTTGAACTTGATCAATCTCTATTAGACTTCATTATCATATGGGGGAAATCATCTATATCACTATGTTATAGCAAAGTTGATCCTGACCATTGAGAGTGCATGAATCACATATCCAAATACACTTCCAATGGATAGAATCAACTCTACCACATCAAAATATTGCAGACAATCCTGAACCGTATCAACACTTTTTGTTGGATCTGTATATCAACCCCATTTAGATCCGAGGGTGTGGAAAGAAACCCCGGCAGTTTAGGAATTTTTTTCTCACTTTTTACTAAAAATAGTTTTTTTTTTTTTTTTTTTTTTAGTATGTCAGCCATCAACGTAGAATGCATCTTTCATGTAATCCCTCCCAGTCGTCTGATATTCAATTGGACGACTGAATGGATGGAGAAGATTTTTAGATCGTGATAAATAGAGAATTGGTTCCATCGTTGATTTATTCTGAGTCGTCGGTCCGTAGAAGACCAAATCATCAGATAAGACGAGTTTCATAACCAACTTTTGGGGATAAGTCGAACATAATTTTTTTAATTGAATTCATAGTGACAACTGCCACCTTTGGATTCATTCCACGTGGCGTGTAGTTGACGAGTTCTACCTATTGGTGCTGTCACTGGGTCCCACGTGTTTACATCTTGTTCAAAGTTTAAGGTCAATATTTTTTATGACTAAACCACCCCTGCTCTGATTAATGTACCAATAACAACTCCCATACAAATTTGACCAAAAAATAAAATAATATTAAAAAAAGAAAAAGAAAAAAAGGTGACAGCGACGGTGGAGTATTAACCCGAACCAGTTTGGCTAACCCAATCAACAAATCTGGGCTTCAAAAAGTCAAATATACCAACCATTTGGTGATTTAAAAAAAAAAATAATTGTTTCCTGTGACTTGGTTTCTAAGCAGTGATTGGACATGGAATGCAACTTGCATGCCCGTGTCTTTCTTGTGCGGGATGAGATTGACCAGGTGAGACAGCCTCATCTACTCCTACCCTTTGAGACAGCCTCAGCTACGGATATATTTGTGTTTTAAGGCTATGAATGTGAGAAATTTAGTCCCGTATCAGTTGATTAGTGTGAAAATACTCAGTTTATTACCTTAGTAGAGCTTAGTTCGGATTTTCAAGTATGAATATATGATCTCTCTCTCACTCTTGTGGTTGTATCTCAATAAGCAACGATTTGCAATCAAATTGTATTAGCATTTAGGTTTACAATTTTGGGTTAGTTTCATGAATATTAAAAGTCTAAATTTTGTAGTTTAGGTTTAAGGCTTCATTGTCTCATGGTTTAAAGTTGAAGATTTCATAGTGGTTTTCATTGAATTCAACTTTCAAAAAACAAAGGGAGAAACAATTATTTTAATGGATAGTTGGGGTTTCCTAATCATTTTAATTTATTACTTTATTAAATATAATTTTTTCTATAATTGATGACCCTGGCTTTAAAGACTGCATCCACAATGAGTTTCAAAATAGAAACTAATATCATAGAAACCTTCAACTGCCTACATTCACAATTGTCAATAATATTTTTTAGGCATATCATGTATAGTAAATTGCTAATTCACATGGGAGGTGTTATTTTAGGAATGTCAATGGGTTGGTTCAGTTTTTTATTTTTATTGGCGTATTATTGATTTGATTTTAGTTTATTTGATTTGTTTGGAATGGGTTTATTGATTTAGTTTTGTTTTTTCCAATTCAAATCTTCTCTTCACATGGGTTTGGTCGGAGACTCGGCCCCCACCAGCCTATGTTAGACACGCTGGCGTCGGCTGGATCCGAGCCATCCATCAAAGCCGGTGCATAAGCCGACACCTATTGGCTCGGATGGAGGGCTCGGATCCAGTCGACGCCTATGTGTCGGGCATCGCTGGCGGGAGCTGAGTCTCCTCCCAAACCCCTAGGAGAAGATGATTTGGATCATACTTTTTCATCAATCTCTACAAACCAAACCTAATGCCAGACAATAAGATTTCTTTTGGTTTGATCTGACTTTTCGATCAATCTCACTTTGACATCACTATCGACTTAGTCGATAAGGACCTCAACTAGTTGCAGCGACGTCTTGGGATCGAATCCTACATTTATCTTAAGAGATGAAGCATGGGGATTGAAAGATTATTAAAAAAAAAAAAATGTCATTAATGTCATGGCTTGAAGCTATACTAGAGAATAGATGACTCTTGTTTGGCCATCGTTGTTGGGCCTGGGTACAAAAGATTAACTTCTCTTTCCTTATTACCAAAAGTCCAAATTTCTTATTTGGTAGGGTACTTTCGTAACTTTAAAATATGAAGAAAAGAATGTGTTTCGTTGAATGATGGAAAAAAATATATTAATTATTATAAAAAATTTCATATAGAGTCCATAAAAAATTATTAACATCATCTACACCCATAAGAATGCAAAAACATTACCTAGGTCCACTTAATTGACGAAAATCACTAAAATTGTTGAAATACAGTTTTACCCTTCATATTATAAATTGAAATTTTTTTAAAAAATATATTGATGTACTAATTTTTCCTTCAAATATTTATTGCTTGATATGATTTCAGCGAATATTTTTTCATGGGTTCTCCCAATCATTCTCCTTCATCTTATCATCTGCCGAACCATTAAGCACAAAATCAAAGGAAAACGAGCACGAAGAAAACAATCTCAAGAAAATCCATAGTTTCTTCTTCTTCTTTGTTTCTGGAGCTTGCCCTACATGAACATGCTCAAAAGCACAAAATCAAAAACAACAATGACTGAAGAAGAAAACCTAATAAAAAACTTGGAGAGGAAGGATGAGATTTAACACTAGCTCCAAATGGGAAAAAAAAAAAATAGAAAGAGCAAGGAACTAAAGAAACAGGAATCAAAAGTATGCTTTTAACAGAACCCATAAGGCAAAAATGAATGAAAAATGGAACCCAGAAACAAAAGCTTCAATTGAAGTTCAGACAATAATCGTATCCCAAACAATCGTAGTTGATTCTTCTTTTTTTCAATTGATCCTTTTGTTCGTCGGCCTTCCTCGCTACATTGATGGTAGCGGTAGGACTAAGTGGTTAATCATGATAGGAAGAGGGGGAGAGGCCAAAAAAACTGGATATTTGGGGGAAGAGGGATGGAGGGCAAGAAGTTTGTGTGTGTGTGGGTGTGTGTGAGTGAGAGAGAGAGAGAGAGAGAGAGAGAGGGTGAAAAAACTGGAGATTTGGGGGAAGATGAATGGAGGGCTAGAAATCAGAGAGAGAGAGAGGCCGAAAAAAACAGGAGATTCAGGGAAAGAGGGATGGAGGGCGGGAAATCAGAAAGAGAGAGAGAGAGAGGCCGAAAAAACTGTAGATTTGGTGGAAGAGGGATGGAGAGCTAGACATCAGAGAGAGAGAGAGAGAGAGAGAGAGAGAGAGAGAGAGGCCAAAAAATCATCTAATAAAATCTCACCATCATCGATTATGAAGGCAAGTAAATGCTATGGAAGAATCCATTGTTTTCAAATAAAATAATCAAATAGATCCTATCAGAGTTAGATGATCAAAATTCCAAGGGGATAGAAAAGAAATGCTCAGACAGCCAAGGGTTTGTCTTAAGTTTTTAGGTCGATGCCCATATCAGAAACTCTAGTCCACAAGAGCTTCATCACTTAACAGATATACGAGAGAAACGATGAAATTTAAAAAAAAAAAAAAAAGAGTTAGAATTCGAATACTTAAAAAAAAAAACTAGACAATAGAGAAAGAAAGATCTAAAATACCAAAATCACTGAAGAACCCTAGACAAGCCACAAAGCCAAAGAAGAGAAGTCAGAAGGAAGTGGGTCGTCCCGTTTGTTCGCTTCTCGTCCGTAACGATTGCGATTCGCACAGGTGGAAGACTCAAAAATAAAGATAATGAAATGTAAGAGTTGTAGAAGAGAATCAAAGTAGAGAGAGAGAGAGAGAGAGAGAGAGAGAGAGAGAGAGAGAGATAAAGAGGAAGCAATGTACAAGTGGAAGAGATAGATTTTGGTAAAGGGTATAATGGTATTTTCAATAGATTAAAAGTGTATTATCGTATCTAAAATATTCCAATCTATCTGACGTCCGCATCTAATGAGAGTCAATTGATGGAGTGAACTTCTTTGATTACCACAACAAAAGTTTTTGGTAGTAGATGATGTTTTTACATTATTGTAGGTGTAGACGATGTTAACAATCTTTGATAGGGTCTTGATATATCTTGCTTAATTGGTCAAAATTTTCACATATAAGGGTAATTTAGTAAGTTCACAAAATGAAGAAAAGAATATGCATTCATTATATTTATAATTTCTCACAAAGATATTTTAACTTTCGCCATTAATTAATTGAATTTAGCTGAGAAGCTGAAGGTCAAAATCTGGCTTATAAAGCAAACCGTTTTAATGTTGGCTGATCCGCGAGAGGAGCCTTTGTCTGATCTGTCCTCTCATTTTCTCTCTCTGCCTCGCGTCAAAAACCCATCTCTTCCTCCCAAAAGTCACTGATCTTGACTTCAGATTTCCCCTCCGACCTGATTACCGAAACCAGATCGAAGGGCGGGGAGAGTTCATGGCAATTATACCTCGGAAGCAGCCGGGATCGGCGGACGACGAACCAGCGGCTGGTTTATCGGCGGACAAGCCCATACGCGTCTACGCCGATGGTATTTATGATCTATTTCACTTCGGACACGCTCGATCGCTCGAGCAAGCTAAGAAACTGTGAGTTTATGAGTTTCAATTTCCATTAATATTTAGGAAAATATTGGTACAAGTGCAGTACCTACTCAGTGAGCCACTGTGTCAAGTGTCTCCATTTAGACTATTGGCTTTAGCTATCAATGTGGATCATCGACCTCTAATCACTTGCGTCATGCATATATGCCTATACTGAGGACCTCAGGAAGAACTCTGTGTAGTTATCTTTCACTTTCTCTTTGGAACTAGGAATCATTTGGCTGATGATGCCCAGTCGTCCCATTTGACCTATATATGACAGCTCATCACGGCTTGTATATGCTTACCGAGGACTTATCATTGCTGTTTTCCCAACATTCGTGTTTCCATATGATGACCAATGCTATGGTCATTTGTTCATTCTGTAAAGATTCATCTACTAGTTACAGATGCATTTAACTGAGGTCCAGGCAACTTTCTTGATGATGTCCATGAAGATGCCGTGATGTGTTTATCACTTCTGTCTCATTGACATTTTCGATGAATCAGGTGTATGAATATGGTGTTCGTGACTCTAGGCATACGACAAATATTTTTTTCCCATTAGAATACCTTGAAATCCCTGACAGGTGAATCAGCTGTGAAATTTGAGTTTGAGGTTTTCATGTCCTAAAAAAACCTACGTTTGACAAGCTCTTGTAGTTCGCTGGGTCTACTTTAACTAACAGCCCTTTCCTATTTTGCTCTATTTCCTTTGACTCCTGATTTTGTTATCTACTTTCCTGTAGCTTCTCCAATCAACCAGCCTTATCCATTTTAGTTTACTTCTCTTCTTTTTCCTTTCTACTACCCACACCTAGTAGAAAAGTAACGAAATTTGGCTTGGTTTTCGACATTTGATTCTTCTGATTTAGTTTTTACAATCTCTAATGAAAAAAAAAAAAAAAAAAACCAAATCCTAATTCCTGCCTAAAGCTCTGATTCATATGCTAAGCTTTTTAATTTGGATTTGGACTTGCTGGATGGTCTTCGTTTGTTTTTGACAATCAAATTCTGTGTTTGCTTCACCCACCCACCAAAAATACTGGGGAAAAAAAAAATATTCTCACCATTTGTTCACAATTTACACCGACTTACAGGTATATCTGCAGTTGGGGCTTGGGAGAGGGTAATTATAATTTGTTGTAATTTCATATTTGGGTTATGGACAGGAATTATTTTTTATATTATTAAAAAAAAAATTTTGGAGGAGGGAGGGGGGAGGGGGTGGGGGAATTATAACTCCCTTTCTTCCCTGTTTGAATGATAGGCAAGTTTAAACTTTTCTTCAGTTCCTATGTTCATTCTGACAAAATTGCAGTAGTTGAATGTCAAGTATGTTTGCGGATCTTCATTTGACTTGACAAGATAATTTTGTAGGTTCCCCAACACATATCTACTTGTTGGGTGCTGCAATGATGAGGTCACACATAGATACAAGGGGAAAACTGTTATGACTGAAGCTGAACGCTATGAGTCCCTTCGTCACTGCAGGTCCTTATCGACAGAACATTTAATACTTCAATTATTGTGTTTTTTTTTCCCATGCCAAACATTCTTATATTCTGTGGACTTATATATGGGGATTTATCTTGATGTAGTTGTATGTTGCATTGTGTACTTGTAGTATTTGCTTTCTTGTAATCCATTGTCATAGGTTCATATCTTTTGGTTATGCTGCTTGACTTATTCTGTGTCAGGCCTTTTAGTTACCACTAGTTACTGACCCATACTCTTTCAATGCTCTCATGCTTTTCTGATTGAAACAAGTGGATAATTCAAAGAATATTCACCATGAGAGAATGTAGCCAAATTGTATAGGGTTTCATGTGGCGTCCTCCATTTGGAGTGAAAACAGTTACTGGGTATCTCTCTTCTTACGTGGCGTGACGTGGTTAGGCTGTCCTACATTTTTTGGACATCCCTGTCATACCAAGCCTGTTGCTGCTACCCCATTAAGTATAAACCTTTGTCACACTCCCCTAAAATGATAATAATGATAGCGCCACACTACAACTATGATAACAAATTGTGGCTCACGCTTCAGTTTCTATTCAAGCTGCAAGTACAGAGACATACTACATTTGCTGAGGCTTACCTTGGTGGCATGGATCTGCTGCGTTTTTATTTATTTATTTATTTATTTTTTATTTTTTTTGTGTGTGTGTGTTGAATTACTTATTTATTCTGAGGTTAGAGTTATTGTTGAAATCATTGTAAACATTTGAACATGATAGCATATTGAAGGAGGTTATTTCCATGTGCTAATTCTGGGGCTTCCACTCTTTTTTCCTTTCATATTTGCATGGACAATATGGTTTGACAGTTTTTCCAAGAAACATCTTGTCTACTGATATCACTGAGAGCATTTTCTTGGCATAGCTTGTGTTCCTTATTGTGCCCATAATGAGCAATTCATGACAGTTTACTATAATTTTTCATAGGTGGGTTGATGAAGTTATTCCTGATGCTCCATGGGTCATCACGCAGGAGTTCATTGACAAGCACAAGATAGACTATGTGGCCCATGACTCTCTCCCGTAAGATTGATCAGCACATTTCTTTTCATACTTTAGGTGCTACTTGCTTCAATTTGTATTAGTTAGGCACATGTCTCTTAGTTACATTTTACATATCAATTGACTTTTTTATTGTTCCACACAATGCTCATCGTGTTGGGTAGAGTTTCTAGTTCTCATCCTTTGTTTTAAAGTTGTTAAGGAAAACAAACTTGTGGTTACAGTAATGAAATATATCAGCATTTTACTGCTTTTTTATATTATGGAGTCCTGATTCTTAATTTTACATCGATTCTCTTTAGATATTCAGATGCAAGTGGAGCTGGCAAGGACGTCTATGAATTTGTTAGTTCTTTCTTTCCTTATGGTTGCTTATCTTTGCAATTGCTTGCTGCTTCAATATGCTGTTTTACTGATAAGAAAACATTTAGATGTAGGTAAAAGCTGTTGGGAAATTCAAGGAGACAAATCGCACAGATGGCATATCAACGTCTGATCTTATAATGAGGATCCTTAAGGACTACAATCAGTACGTTATGCGTAACTTGGCCCGTGGATACACAAGGAAAGACCTCGGTGTGAGCTATGTGAAGGTATAGCCTGGTGTATGAATGACTAAATATTCTTTTTCACTTATAATAAAGTATATTATTTTGTTAAATTAGTTTGGATACACAAACCATTTATCATAACATATGTTCTATGATAGCTTTTCACTTTTCTAACCAGGCCTTGCAATTTGTCTTCTCCAGGAGAAACAACTGAGAGTGAACATGGGAATAACCAAATTACGTCAGAAAGTGAAGGAACATCAAGAGAAGGTGGGGCAGAAGGTTTGTATTTCCTGACCTTCGATGCAATTAATTTGGTGTCTTTCTTATAGGATTGTGATCTAGTGTTGTAATAAGCACAAAGTCATGGTAGAATTGACACTTCTGCCAAAAAGTTGAAATTCTGAATAGGTCTTGCAAATAAATTTAGAAGGTCAACATTCAGTTCTGAAGGTTATAGATTCAGAAAATTCTATGTAATGAGGTGTAGTGCACTGTTGCTAAAATACAGGCATCCTTGGTAGATGATGGAAGTAGTTCTATATATTCAATCACCACATTCAACTTAGATAGTTTTATAACAACCTTGTGTTGGGTTCATTTCAGTTGAAGATAGTTTCATTTCAGTTTAAGATAGCTGGAATGCAGCATGGAGAGTGGGTGGAGAATGCAGACCGTTGCATTGCAGGCTTCCTTGAGAAGTTTGAGGAAAGTTGCCACGCAATGGTGAGTTGGTAATTTTTCTTTCTGAGATTCAGCTTTTAGCTACCACTATGCCAATTTTGTTATTGTTCATTGTTAGTAGCGTTGTTGATGATGATGTGGTTTTCTCCTATCTTTTGAGAAGGAAACTGTGATTAAGGACCGGATTCAGGAGGGCCTCAAGAGGCAGCAATCAAGGGTGATGCTGAACAACCTCCCTTTGGAGACAGTGATATCTTGAGACAAGTTTTTCATGTGTTCTGCTTGTTGGAATGGACAGCGATTGATAGACTGAAGTGCGGGAATCAAGTTTTGTAAATTTTCCTTTTTCGTGGCATGCTTGCGATATCTTCTTGCAAAACTAATGTTACTGTTGGCATACCCAATTAATTTTTGCATCTTTTTTCTAATCCACTATTGGGAAACTGTACAATAGCAGTTAAGAGCTGTACCCAGTGTCTTTGTTTTAGTGGTAAATTCCACGTTTTCTTGCTATTCTTTTGTTGACTGTTTGTTTAGCCATTTGCCTCTATTTGTTTATAAGTGATTTTGGAAACAAGTATGCTTATAGTCTTTGTGTTCTTTGCACGCATGTGTGTACGCATGTCAACCAACACCACCTGTTGGACTATTACTTACCATTAAGCAGCTAATTGGCGATCCTTAATTTACAGTTTTGAATGGATGTATGGTTAACATGGACCGTTTGACCTATGAACAAGCTGACTTGAGAATTTTGGAGGGACAATGTGTATAGTAAGTACTTTGTAACTATTCAGTGGCAGATTCTGGATTGGGGAGAGAGAAGGAGTTTATGTGGTAGAGGAACCCACATCTCACATTCTCACTAGTGATGTTTCAGACTTCAGTCCAAAATGAGTTTGCGATAGGATGGGCTCCTCTCAAGTTCCAAATGAAACTTGAGACTTGCTAGTGTTGGTTGGATGTCCAGCACATGGCAGGTCAGTAGATCCAACTGAGTTGATAAGAGTTATTGTAGGAAAAATTTCGAAAAAAAAAAAATGCTAACCAACTCGCCCAATGGATTTGCTGACCTGCCATGTGTTGGCCAGATCCAACCTACCATGTGTCAGCCATTCAATCGACACTAGCAAGTTTCAAGTCCTATTCGGAATTAAGATCGTGTAATCAGAAAAAGGACATTAAAAAAAAAAAGTTTCAATTGTTCATAATGCGAGGGAGAACTTTGTCTTTCCATAATCTTAACCACTCGAAACACTTAAAAACTGTACCATTATTCCCACCTCTTGAGATTACTTTTATAGGACTACTTCTTCTTTTTTTATTTTTTTTTTATTTTTAATATATATTTTTATTAGGGACCAAAATAATGGATTAAGCCTCAAGGTTTTCCAAGGCCATTCCGAGATGGGATCCAAGAATTAGATCAAAGAGTTACAACTATTATTTCCAACTAATCAATGCGTGTTATCTGTTATTTTTAATGGATTCAAATTTTCTCATGCCTTTTATGTCGGCATGTTGAAATCTAGTGATTGTCATCTACTATGCAGGTATACTAATATATCGGTATATGCATAGACCAATACATTGGTATATGTGCATAGTAAATTACAACTACTGAATTTTCTGGTGCCAACATGAAGGGCATAAGCATCTTCATAAGAACTTGAAAGAACTAAAAATAGCTTTTCATACATTGCATAGTTCACCAAGCCATTAAGTATGGTTGTAACAAGGTGTAACAAGGTTCAAGAACACAGGATCAAGTACGCGGGTTTGGGGGTGGATTCAGTGCCGGATCGACCTGAATCGGGTTTGCAAGCCCTATAATCGGCTACACATGCGGGAATCCTCGGTCACACACATAGGAGTCGAGGGTAATGGGATCGACTGAATCTATTTTGGAGGGATGCTGGACATATTCTTTTCTTAAAACCACAGAAAAGAGGAGGTTTTGAGGAGATTTAGCGTTTGCTCTTCCCAAATTGAAAAAAAGGTAAACCGAACCCTAAATGTACTTTTTTTTAAAGTTTTTTTCGATGAAAAATCATCTATTGGCCTTCCTTTTCCTTCCCTTCCTGGAAGTTTACCTCCATTTCCTTTGGCGTACTCGCCGCTGCCTTCTCCGCCTGCAAATAAACCAATACCAGTTAGAAAGGAAGGGAGGGAAGTGTTACCTTTTCTTTAGTCGCAGACTCACATTGCAGACTCATAGCTTTAACTAACAAATCCATTAGTTTACAAGAAAAGCACAAGATCACAATCTGCACAAACCATCTGCTCCGATTTTCTTTATTTTCTTTTATGGGTATGATCTCTCTATTTTTCCTGATATTTGGGGAAATATTTCAGATATATTTTTTTTACTATCCTTCAATTGCCGATCCCACTTCTTGGTTGATTGGGCCGATACATGCCGGGTTGACTCGTATCGATCGGTACAACTCCTGTTGGTCACACAGTAGTCTACATGGTATCCCTCTAGCACACCTCTCATAATTAGTGGAGAAAGGATTATAAAGCTCTGCATTTTCTCTTGAATAGTAAAGGGGATTTTTTTTTTTTTAATCTATGAGAGCTTAAGACTATGTATCTTCACCTTCCACTCATAGATATTCCCACTCAGATTCTCCATCCTTCAATTAAGTTGATTATTTACGTTCCTTACTTCTAATTCTCATTTTTAGTTTCAGTAGAAGGAGATATGCTTGGGTTTGCCTCTCCTTTCACGGTCAGTGGACTCTGATGCGTTGGATATGTCATCTTCGTCCTGGTCCTTTCGTTCAAAATCAAATGTATGCTGGGGATGGATCTTTATTTCACTTGGCTCTATCTTCTTTTTGGGTTTCTTTTATGCTGCTATTCTATCCAAGCTCCTTCCGCAGTCTGAAAATTGGATGATATCAGCCATTCAAAATGACAGGTATAAATTGATTTGCGTTTACATTTCATCACTGTGCTGCACTACCAATACTAGTATTAAAGCTCGTTTATTTATAATTTTTTTTCCATTTGTATGAAACAAGTATACTAATTATCCATTAAAAAAGATTTCTTCTGTTAATCTATTATTATCTTTATGATGATTATCTTAACCTATTTATTTGTGATATTCAGTCCTTATTGCAGAGGTTGATATGTTTTGATGAACTGATTATGTTGTCAAATTCTAAGAGTAATTGTCTTGTTGTAGTGCCCTTGGACGGGATGATACAACTCATTAACGGAGCTGAAAGTACTGATCAGGTCGAATCAATAGATTAACTTAATCCATTCTACAATTTGATACTGGTTGAGTTTGTCGGAGTTGATAGGAAGTTATTAACTATTGCGATCTCAAATTATTGGGATCATATTGTGTCCAACACAACAAGATGTTGGAACCTGATCTTCAGCTTGCCAAACTAACTCCAGAATGAGTAATCATGACATCAATGGATTTCCAAGACCACCCCCGGCAGTCAAGCTAGTTTTAGACCACTTTAAGAATTAAAAACTTGGTCTAAAGCTGAAGATAGGAAATCCTGTTAGCTACAAATACTTGAAACATTCTCTACTCTTTTAGAAGTAACTAAAAGGAATAGAAAGTAACCAACTTTGTCTCTAATGTTCAGACCACTTGTCCCCTTTATAAAATCACAAAATTACTCCTCAAGCTACTTACTTTAACAAAAGCTGATACTATTTATTCACACCTTGATACCATACTTCTGAGTTTATGACAGCCTTATAATCTTTTACAGTCTCCACCATCGGATTGAATCCCATTTAGTGGAAGACCTAATTTTTATGCTCAAAGGACTATCCACTCATTGGTGTGAAGGGAAATATAGGGCTTTAAACCAGTTCTAGTATAGACACAATTTCGTCTTGGAACAGAAGACCCTGAACCATCAGAGCTGCATGGCTGCATGGATATAATCTACATATCTTTTAAAAGAGGATGCTTTTACATTGTCTTGACCTCAAATTTGGTCTGGTTACTCAAATTCTGTATAATTTCCTTCAAAAGAATAGAGTTCATCTTCTTATGGAAGGAAATTGTAAAGTTTAATGTCATGCTATACCTAGCCAGAATCCCCAATTTGATTGAGCAAGTTCAAATCCTATCTTTACTGAAGATATGATTTGGTTTGACGTTAATCTTAAAGTGATTATTTGGTATTTATTCTTTCTTCAATAAAAACTGTCATGCAAAGTAAATCTTCAGAAGCCTAATTGTCCTCCACTTAGGTTCTTGTATCTGCATCATATACCTCCTCTTTTGTCAATGGCCTACTTTGGGTGATGGGGATGGTTGACCGTTTGGTCCTTATGGTACTTGGTGAAATTGTAGATTGTGCCTGTCATCTTTATTTGCTTCAAATAATTGGTTGCCTTTGTTGTCTTTATTTGTGTGAAATAATTGATTGCTTTTCTCTTTCCATCTTATGCATGACAGTCTTGAGAAAACTGTCCTTTCCTTGCCAATTGGTACAAGAGGGGTGGGGCTTAGGTCTTAAATGTTCTTCCTAAATGTCATCATTCGTATGCTGTCATCTGAAGTGATGGGTTTCTAATTGACTGGAGCCAAGTGATGTTGGAAAGAAAGCCTTGGGTATGACCATGATTTGCTGATAAAATTTCTCAAAGTAATGGGATTCTTTTCCAATAGTTATTTTTATTAATTCAGTGAAGAGTCAAACTTAATACATTCTTCAGATTTGGAATTTACTTGGCACCATAGTTTTCAGTCTTGGCCGAAACATGCAGTTTTGACTGAGATCTCTTGGTTTCGACCTTGTCCGAGATGGAACCAAGGGTCGATATTGCTACTCGAGGGTTTCGACCTAGGTTTTAAATTCAACCTAGAAAAAATCCTGGGTTTTGACCAGGCGTCTTATTGATCTTGTAGACAGATATCACAATCCTTTATGTGCAAAGTAGAGCGTAATCAGCACATGGGACTACTGAGAATTGAGTCCATCAAAGACATATTACTGTTTTGTATGCAACAGCAAGTGCTTCATTGTAATATATTCAATAATGTAATAATACAGAAAATTCAATGGGGATGTAAAAGTATTATGGTAGCAGTCCCCTTTTTCTTTCCTATGTTGATTCAAATTACTAAAATTCTTATAACTTTAATAACTAAGAGGAGATGCTTGTTTCCTGTTCATAGATCACTGACAATTCTTTAAGTTTCCTAATAAATTTAGAAATTATATCTTGAGAAATGGAAAGCGGTTAACTTTGTGGACGTGGTTTCTCTTGTTCTTTTGATGCCCTAAAATATGGCCCTTATCAAAATGAGTTGACTCATAAACCAAGGAGCTCTTGAAACTGTTCTACCTCCTATGACTAAGAATAAGAAATGTTTCATTTTTGCTTTGTGATGAACCTTCTATACTAGTTTTCCTTATCCCAGGTGTTACCTTGATTAGCTTCTTTTTTACCATGAAATTTGAATAATATTTTCATTTTTTTCTCCTTTCATGCTTTACACATACCCGCTCTCTCTCACACGCTTCATGCATGCATCTAAAGTTCTGATATTTTCCATAGCAGGTACTACTGCTTATTGGTACCCTTGACACTTCCGGTTCTCTTGGTTGCCGTATATTTCCATTGGCTTAGTATGAAACTCTTCAAGCATGCCTGATTTATTAAACTTCTTCAGGTTTGAAAAGAAAATCATTTTGATTATTATCAAGTTTAAAAAATTGGAGCCCATGGGAAAATGCATGTGTGCTCTTGAAGTTAGCAAAGAACTCACTTATGGTCTTTAGCAGCTGTTTCAAGGAACATTTACAGTCCTTGGTTACTGATATGGGTAAAGTTTAGTTTCTTTGAGGCCATCATGAAGCTGAACTGACGATAGGGAATTATTTCTTTGGGACTGGAATGGGAGACAGGATACTAAAATCTATATATTTTGTTTCTGATTGCACTGGGTATTACCAGTCTCTTTTGTTAAGATCTCTCTTCCTTGAATGCCCAGTTGGCTCAATATTATCTGATTCAGTTGGATCACAGGTGACAAGGGTTGAATGAGTTGCAGCAGTATACCTGAAGAGAATGGATAGCCATGGCATGAGGACATGTCTAGGTTTTCCCCGGCGAGGGGGGTCACTGTGTGACTTTATTTTGTTGAAATTGACACAACTTGGGTGGCTTTAGCAAACCGGACTGGAAAGAGCGCAGTTAGCTATATTGAACCAGACTCATCAAGAGAAATAAGTGACAAATCTTACTATGAGGCAATAGGTTTACACTCTACAGTCTAACAAGTAACAAGCATGTGGATCCAACTAAGAAAATAAATTAAATTAATTAGCAAAAATTAAAAAAATATAAGTTGAATTAACTATCCTTAGCTTGCAAGAAATAAATGAAAAGAAGATATAATTAGAAGAGATATGGTGAGGAAATAAAATAAAAAAAAAAGGATATAATTTTGATTGCTATATTAACCTTATCAGGTCTTGAAGGGCTCAAATCGTCTCGTGGTTAGAAGGCGTTCAGTTGTGATTCAATGGTTGATATGTGCGTCTGGTGAACTTCAACTGTGATCATGAGAAAGTTTTTTTCCTGTCATGAACTGTGATGATGCATGGACGGGTGATACTACAGTTAACTGTTGAAAATGCACTACAGCCGTTAAAAGGATGAAATGTCTGCCATCCCCTGCGATCAAACTATTAGAGAAGAGTCTTCGAAACCGGGTGACTTGTCTTCCCAGTTTGGTCAAAAGAAAGATTACACAAACTTTAAAGAAAGTTTGAAATCTAGAAAATTCCTTGTTTGCCATCTAAATTGTGTCACCTCCGGTACATCCGATGTGGCTAGTGGCAATGGATGAAGTTTGAAATTAAAATTTAATATATGACTAATCTAAACAATTCCCAACGTATCCAACGATTGGAATTGTCATGGCAGTGCCTTCAATTTATTCCTACCCATAAAACCTTTTGCTTTTTTCTATCTTCCCTCTCATCCCACTAAATCGGGTTAAAATCGTCTTCAATTATTAAAGGTTTTAATTGTTTATTCAGTGATTGGAGTTAATCAAGTGCACCTATAAATGTAATGGTAGGCACATCTAGTTAATTCCAATTGTTGGATTGACAATTGAAACCTCCAATAATTGGCAATTGCAACCCACATTAGTTCCACCAAGTTCATAACCACTTTTTTGGCCCTTAGACAAGTGCATCATAATTGGGCAAAATTTTAAAGTCTGGCAGGCATGTTTCTTCAGTTTGTGTACCTTGTTGGCAGAATTCAAATTGTCTCCTCCCAGAGGTTTGAGAGGAAACTCCACTTGGCTCCCATCACCCAATGCCTGACATGTAGGCATCGGTTGGATCCTAACTTTCCATCCGAATTGGTGCATAAGTCGATACCTCCTATTGGCTCACTTTACAGACTCGAATGGGGGGTTTGGATCTAACCAATGCTTACGTGTCGAACATCGACGGATGAAAACTCTCAAACCCTTAGGAAGGGCCGATTTATTGTTGGCATATCCCCTGTGTAATTTTCAATTCTTGTACTGTCACATGGTCAACGCTGTTCCTGAATAAGAGCAATTTGAAATCTCTCTATCCAAAAAATTACTTTTTCGACTGTAATTAACCTGTCATGTGATAGCATTGTTATGATTATTATAGAGATATCCTCTTGAATGCAAAATAGCTCCAGATCATCAACCTTTGAACTAAAGAGGCATTTTTCCTACCAGAAGATGATGGATAGCACCCTCTGTTCTTTTCATGTTTGGCATGTGGCATGTGGCATGTGGCATGCCTACCAACCATATAGAATAATGTGCTTAGCTTGACTTTCTTTGTCTTATATGGGGTATCAAAGATTACATAATTGATATGCAGGTGTAAATCTAGTGTCTAAAACCAATGTAGGATTTTTTTTTTTTTTTTTTTTTTGATGGAATTCAAGGTAAGACTTTAGTAATATAAAGTTGAGCTAATCACAAGAGGAATTTTGTTAATTAAAGGCCCGATGCCATTCACATGCTCAAGGTTTCCTTCTAATTTCTCAATGGAATCATAAATTATTTGCTCCTTATAATGAATTTCCAATATTAACCTTCTTTTATTCTCAAATCCTATTCCAATCGAAATCGAGCTGAAGATATTCATTTTCACAATAGATGAAGAAAATAGACTATATGGTCATATTGAACGGGATTTAACCAAAATCCAATGGCACTAAAAAAAAAAAAAAAACTTAATAGAGAAGAACGATGTCACTCACCTACGTGCCTTAGATAAATAGGGTTTCTAGCACAATTTTGCTTATTGTGTGGTTGCCAAAAACTTACCTACCTTTTCGGTAGGGTACAAAAATAAACCACTACATCTTGTTTGGGCATCGCTTAAATTGAATAAGGGACGTTGTACTGTTTTCGATACCCAAAATATAGGTTGGATTGCCTTAATCAGCCTTTCCTCTCACCACACATGGAAAGAAGCAAACCCTATTTTTCGTACGATATTCTTTTAGTTTACTTACATGTTCACCACCCTAGGCAAGACTTTCTAATAACAATCGAGAAAATACATTTTATAATCAAGAAATGAAATTATTTTTTCTAAAAATGTTAAAACCACTACATTCCATTCGGATTCGCATCCTTTCCTCCCAGTGGTTCTGGGAGGACAGTGGCAATCTGTCCTGGATGGTCGCCACGTAGTTCTCGGTGAATCCGAGACTCCATATCTGAACCGACACCAAGCCTAGAAGCCGAGCTGATAGGGAGTGTCGGCTCAAATGTGGGTCTCGGATTCACCCGAGAACCACGTGACAGTCATCCGAAATAGGTTGATGTGTCCTCCCAGAACCACTGGGAGGAGACGATGTGAATCCCATTCTAAATAGGGAAATCATAGTAGTATTGAATTAGCATATGATTTGGTGTTGACCTTAATTTCAAAGATGTCATAGGGTAATTATTAAATAGGGAAATCATAGTAGTATTGAATTAGCATATGATTTGGTGTTGACCTTAATTTCAAAGATGTCATAGGGTAATTATCAGTAATTTCACAAAAAAAAGAGAAGGTATTTATTAATAGTTACAGACTTACAATGGCCATAACTCAAATAGAAATCCACTCCAGAGATTTGACAGGAGAGATAGCGGCCCGAAAGGATAGACGACACCTAGTTCTCATGTGAATCCGAACCCTTCATCTGAGCTGACACCTAAGTCGACAAACTAAGCCTACAAGGGTGTTGGCTTGGATGGAGGGTTCGGATTCACCTAAGAACCAAGTATCGGTCATCTATCCGAACCGCCATCTCTCCTGCCAACCAAATCTCAGGCTAGAGGGGATGTGAATCCTAACATTGAGGCCTTGAGGGACTCAAATCTTCTCTCGCGCGTCAGCCCGCCAGCCCACCATCTGACGGACTGGAATACACCGGCACATATATCGATGTATTCCAGCCCATCAGATGGTGGGCTGGCGGGCTGGCGCGCGGGAGAGGATATTTTTACGGCCTGGACTCAAATCCTCTCCCGCGCGTCTGAGGGGTATTTTGGTTAACTTTGCGGCTAACTCCCCGGGAAAGGTCACTTTACAAAATCCCGGGAGATGAAAAACCATCCGCTGACAGTGACGGCTGAGATAGGGAGGACCTTATGATTCTAACGGAACTTTGTCCTTAAAATCCTGGAAAATCTTTATACATGGCGCAGGTCGTCCTCTGCTTTCAATGGCGTTTGCTTCAGCTTCCCCAAGATGTTATATTCCTTCTCCCACTCACTCCACAAGAATCCTTCGAAAACCAGTGATACCAGTTGTCAACACCCACGTTCAGACATCTGTTACTTTCAATGGCATTCAAATCTTTTATAAACACCTCAATGGCCGACGAATTTCGGAGCCAAGTAGAGCTATGGACGCCCAATCTTGCTCGTTCCCTGTTGGTCCCAACAATAATCACTCTAGCAGGAAAATTACGGTGAGGTCTAGGATGGAGGAGGGTGGGAGTGTCTCCCTAGGGTATCAAAGTGTGAGTAATGGTTTTTAATTTCATTCTGGAATGTTGAATTGGTGCTTTATTGTATTGTTTGCATGAGTTATTCTTAATTGGGAGATTTTCTGCCAGATCGTCGGGATTTCGCATCTGCTTGTTTCGCTCGGAATCTTTCTGGCGATGGATAATTTTTTGAAACGGGCTTTTGTAGCTGCCGCTATCAAGTTTCCGAGTGCCCTTTTCGGGATGTTCTGCGTGTTCTCGATTCTGATGATTCTTGATTTTGTAGTGCCTTCCGCTGCAACAAGTTTAGTGAACTTCTTCGAGCCAGCAAATATGTTTATTCAGAGGTGGCTTCCATTGTTTTATGTCCCTTCTTTGGTGGTTTTGCCTCTGGCCGTGAAAGATATCCCCGCGGCTTCAGGGGTCAAGATCTGTTTCATCATAGGTATATGAATCTTACTATTTTTCTTGCATTTTAAAACCATCGAGCTTATGAGGTTCTGCATAAATGAAAAATGAGCATAGTATTATTGCAAATCCAGTTTCAGTATGGCTGCTATGTCTTGGAATTGGCTTTGGTTTGTTTGATGAATTTTCCATGCTGCTAGTTTTGACACAAGTTTAAATTAAAAAGTTAAATATTTCTGTAGTCTTTTGTAAGAAGACATTGTTAACCACAAGAAGTGTGGAATGATATGTTGTTATCCAGCTTCATGTCACTTGTAAGTGAAAGCGACTAGAATACCTCTGACACTGTACTTCATATCCGTGGCTCGGCATCTTTTTATACCTGGGAACTAGCAGCTATAGGGGTTCAACCATAGAATGCTTCGACCTCTTGGGTCCTTTCCCGTAGTTGATGGTCCCGGAATAATCTAAAGTTGAAAGGAAGCTCAGTTTGAAGTTCCTCCAAATTCCCTCTTATATGGGGGATGATTAGAGGAGGAAGGGAGTTCTGAGCTGAGTTTTTTAGCCAAGCTTAGACCCTTCCTAGATCTAGCCCAAGCTGTGTTACAGAAAAAAGAGCGAGAAAAATATGAATTGTAAGTAGAGCTGATCATGAAACTCCAAATGTATTTACAAATACAGAGGTCACTAATAGAAGCACATAGTGTGATTCATTTCACTGGTAATATGTATCTTTTGACTCAGATTTTTATCTCCTTTCTATTTTGAGTCCCTGTTGTTTTGAACCTGTACACTCTCTTTTTTTTTTTTTGGGGGGCAGACCAGAGAAATCAGGAGCCCAGGGATAGGATGGGGCAGAGACAGAAATTCATATACAAGGGGTTGGGATTTTGTGCACTTTTTGAGGTTGAATGATGCCGGACCATGGAGTCTGTTAGTTGGTCGGCGGACCAGAAAAACTTCCCCTCCCCTTTTTTTTAAACTTGAATCAGCATTAATTTCGTTGCTTCTATAAATGGGCTGTGCATAGGGTTAATGCATATTTGAGGATGGAAAATTAACTAAGTTTGTGGTATTTCACATCAGAGTTTAAGTAATCCTCTCCAACATACGGTAAAAGCAGGGAGGGTTGGGTGCCGGAGAAGGTAATATTAGGACTAACTAAAGAAGCTATATTTTATCTTTCAGCTTTGTTTCAAATATAACCTTAGGATTAATAAAATCATTGTTTGCATTTATGGTGCCGGAGTATCAAACAATGTACACATAACATAGCAAATTACTGCAACCATGAAAAATTCTTCACGGTAATCAGCTACTGGTTTCTGTATGGAACATATCAAGATATAGATCTTCCTAGTGTTTGCATCCGTCTTTTTACTGTGTATACATTTATGCTATAAAATCATCTTGTGACCACTAGGCCCAGCTCCTAAGGAGCATACTTCAAGACTTAAAATCTATTCCTACAGCTTACAAGCCTTAACTTTGAGTTACTACTTTGGATGTCGTGACGGGGATACTTTAGTGGCCTACAAGCTTTACTGGCTTTCAGTTGTCTGTTCACATTGCATATGTTAGAGATGTATGACTACCTCCCATTCTGTTCTAATCAGTATTTTTGTTAAATGAGCTTCTTATGGTATGTTCTAAATATTCTAATTACTAAAATGGCTTGATTGGTTTTATTGAAATAAGGATATGATCAAGCTGGACTTTTAAAATTTTGAACATATTGTCCTATAAACTGAAAAGACAAAGTTCTTTCACCGTCCTTTAATTTTTCTTCTCAGATATATGAAATAACAGCCTTTTTTTTTTTTTTTCCTGCAGTTGGGGGTTGGCTGGCTTCACTTTCTGTTGCTGGTTACACAGCAATAGCTATAAGAAAGATTGTAAAGACAGAAATGATAGCTGCCGAACCAATGTCCAAACCTTCCCCATTCTCAAAATTTGAAATGTGGACTTGGACTGGAATTTTCCTTGCATCATTTATTTCTGCATTCCTATATCCGACAGCACTTGGGACGAATGCAAGAACATGCCTGCCTTTCCTACTTGCAGCTACTGTGTTGGGTTATATGGTTGGTTCCAGGTAAAATGCTTCTATCCCTATTTACTTGAATAAAATAGAATATATTCTAAGATTTGCGTTTTTCATTCTTTATGGAAACGTCTCTTTATGTTTATGGGTTCTGGTCTACAGGTTGCCCTCTGATATCAAGAAGGTGTTCCACCCAATAATTTGTTGTGCACTAGCAGCAGATTTGGCAGCACTAGCTTTTGGGTATTTATCAAAGTCTGGATTGGATGCTGTTCTAGGTTTACAGCCTACTCAAAGTGCTTGTATTTTATCATCCATCATCCATCATTTAAATACACATCCAGTGCCATTTCTGTTTCTTTGATTCCAGATCAAGAGATGTGAAAAAAAATTCATCTCTTTCACTTCCTGATTCTGTTCTGTTCCTGTTTGACCTCCACCCTGACTGGTTGGTGAACAGGATCAGGCATTTTCAATATTTGAGAGATTCTGTCAAAGGTTCAAGTATCTGGAGCAGAAACAACATCATCACTCCTCACAGAGAGAGGGAAAAAAAAAAAAAAAAATCATATGCAGCCTAGTTTGTTGCCTCAATAAACTATAGAAATATGCCTTGAGACAGAAACTAACCTTACATTACCTTTACCTCATGTGTATGTTCACTCTTGCACTGAATACTGACAAAATTATTTGTTTTAGTTTTTGAACTTTAAAAGTCATAGGACTACGCTCATGTGTTGATTACGTAACACGTCAGAGAAAATAACTTCTCTCTTGTACTAGGAATCTTCCATCCAACACCTACGTACATAACACTGACATTTTCTATGAGATATTGACATATCCTGTTAAAGAACAAGTTCAAAAACAGGTCCCTCTACCTCTGTTTCACAACTCTGCATTGAAGGACATGAAATCCTATAGTTGGTCTATGACTTTAGGGAAACAAGAATAAATTTACTGTTCCTCATTGAAAAGTAGAAGTTAAACACTCTAACTTTGATTTTTTTTTTTTTGGGTAAAATTAAACCATGTTTATTGATATTCACTTGACAAAACAAGATGTACTTATTTTTAAGTCTTTGCTGTGAGTAACATACATTCTAGTTCTTTGAGAAAACTCATTTCTTATGGTTAAGTCTTTACTGTAACATACAATCTAGTTCTTTGAGAAAACTCATGCATTCACTATATACTGCTCAGAAATATTATTATTGAGCTTTTCAACTTTGTTTTTTTAACTCACATATAGAATCATGTATAGTTCTTCCATGCAGGATATTATCTCACGAAAGCTTCATCTAACCCTGGAGCTGGTGACATTCTGATGGGATTTTTGGGATCTGTTATTTTTTCTTTTGCCTTTTCAATGTTCAAACAGAGAAAGGTAACCAACCACTCTTAAACACAATCTCCCCATGAAAAATATGCTTCATTTTATAGGTGTTTGAGTTATTGTCACTGTTATTATTTCTTTTGCTTTTTCAATGTTCAGAGAAAGGTAACCAATCACTCTTTTAAAACAATCTTTCCATGAAAAAGATGCTTCATCTTATAGGTGTTTTAGTTATTGTCCTTGCTGACAACTAGCAAGGAGCAAGGAGGGAAAGTCCAATACTGGAAATATAACTTTACAAAAGAAGAAGAATCTCATATTGTATTGCCTAATACATATTAAATAAAAATTGAAACTAGAAACTTTTTAAAAACTTAAGTAGAAACTTCCTAAAACTGAAAAATAGAAACTTTCTCTTATGTAAGTAGCCACTAATTTAGGTAATATATATTTATGGCCTATATATATTTAGTAGGGGGGACAGTTGGCCGACAGTTGTCCATGACTAGATGCCGCAGGTGGCTGTTGGCTGTTGGCTGTTGGCTTGGCTGGCTTAACAATACTGCGTCACCAGTATTTGCATCATATGGACCTAAGCTCTTTTGGTAGACAAAGAGCTCATGGCATCTACTTAATGCATGCCATGATTTTTCACCTTTTCTTTTCTTTTCTTAATGTCTGTTGAAAGTGATATTTGTTGAACTGTAAAAATTTCAGCTTGTCAAGAGGCACGCAACAGAGATTTTCTCATCTGTGATCATCTCCACATTATTCTCATTGTATTCAACTGCACTCATAGGGCGTCTTGTTGGCCTAGAACCTGCTTTGACTGTATCAATTTTGCCTAGATGCATAACAGTTGCATTAGCCCTCAGCATTGTCTCCTTTTTTGAAGGTATTTATACTCTACAAATTTAAGTTGTTAATCTTGTTTTCTATAAAAAACCCTTTCCAGAAAACACAAATTTGACAGGAATACCAAGTAGGTCAATTATTTACCATCATTTTTTTGGGGGAGGGGGGTTGTGGGTGAGGCGGTTGGACTTCAAGTACCAACATGTTTGTGGTGTTCAAATTTCTCGTCATGAACCAATCATGCACTAAAATGTCCGGAAGTGCAGTGAACCACCGCAGACACACCACACACACACACACACACACTGAATTGCATGTTATCTTTTCTAAGCTTCAACCTTATCCTTGATGAATGTGGTTATCTTTTTAATTGCAGGTGCCAACGCATCTCTCACAGCTGCTGTAGTTGTACTAACTGGTCTTGTGGGTGCAAATTTTGTACAAACAATGCTTGACAAACTTCGTTTTAATGATCCTATAGCTCGAGGAATAGCAACGGCATCTAGGTATGCACAATTATCTTCGTATATTATAAATTCACATTTATTAATACCATTACAATGGATAGTCACGGCCACCACACTGAGTTTGGATACTGTGGATCTGACTATTTAGAGACTTCCATGACCCTTT
Organism: Protea cynaroides; assembly: GCA_028583415.1. Classification (NCBI taxonomy): domain Eukaryota; kingdom Viridiplantae; phylum Streptophyta; class Magnoliopsida; order Proteales; family Proteaceae; genus Protea; species Protea cynaroides. The sequence goes on from CM053276.1 coordinate 125,300,045, forward strand.
TATGTACAGAGCAAATTCTTGGGTTGTAGATAAATTAAGTGGCTACCTAAATTGTTGTTTGAAGCTTCCTCGTAATTCAGTTATAGATTGTCACACTCTTGGAAATATTTGTTTTTCCTACTCTTTGTTTTGCCATAATCAATTACTTAGAAACTAAAATTAATTTGAGGGGTATCAAAATATCCAGGTTCATTTGAAGAAATTTGAAGGTTGGGATTTATTTATAAGTATAAAAAAAAAAAAAAAAAAAAAATTTGAAGGTTGGGATTAGACTGTAAGGTTTAAACTGAACAGTGGCATTATGGCTTTCAGATTTTCTATTTTTTATTTTTATTTTTTCTCATGGGTATTTCAAGGAAGCTTTGGAATGAGTATTTTTCTTTTAATTTTTTTAGGGATGTTTGCTATAGTTTTTCTCGACGCCGAAGTTGTATTTTTGTTATTGGGTGATTTCTCCTTCAATAATACTCATATCATACATCTCACCAGTCAGAATTCCAAATTAGTTCTGACTTGGTTATATGTCCATATGAAGGAACCAGTGTGATGCAGCCAGCCAATCCTAATCTCAAATCAGGAACCAAGGATTTGATTGGCTGCAATGCAGGCCCAATTTTAAGGAGATTTTCCTGGCAAACTAGGGTTGAGATCTTGCTGATTTTGATATTCCAGCAACCTGTGATGGGGAAGAAAGAGAGAATGAAGAAGAGGAGCTAAGAGGGTTGTTTGGGACTGTAAACAGTACCTGTTAACAATAACATGAAAAGAAGAGGGAGAGAAGAGAGGTGAGTAGAAGAGCTCAGAGCTAACACATTTTCACTAATAAAATTCTATTCAATTATGTAATCTGATGGGGGATTAAATAGTTAAATAAAAAAAATGTAAACATAGAGTTTGTGTAAACTCTAAAAAATAACAGAAACCAGGGAAGGGATGCCGGCAAACCACCAGATTCCTGGTTTGCCAAACAGAAAAACTTTGCCCAAAATTAAGTAATCACTAAGTAACCTAATGGACTTGAACATTAACACTAACTTATAAATAGACTCCTAAGGACTCTCTTATACTGACTCAAGCAGACTCAAAACAAAACTCTTATATAACTAATAAGTATCCTAATCAAACTCAAACACTTGAGACACTAACCTTGTGTACTTCTTATGGACCTGAAATTCAGGCCTTATAACTGGGTCAATTATAAGTAAAAACACTTAAAACTAAAGCCCCTAACCAAGTACTAATAAATAAGACCAAGTTTTAAACCAGGTCTGCATTACAATGTCATTTGAGTATGAACCTCTTGTTGTAAGAGAGCGGTCAAGTTTTAATTCATTTGTTATTGGGTACATCTCTATGACCAAAGTTTGTCTAGCACTTTTTATTCCTTGTATTTATTTTATTCCCCATAAAGCATACATTTCATTAATGTGATTGATATCTTATAACAGAACTGTAAGTGTCCTAATGGTCAAAGATGAACTGTTGAATAAATTTATTAGGTTTGTCTTCTTCTAATTCTGATTGATGGTTTTTAGGAAACATTTAAGTTCTATGCTATACTCTCTAAATACATGAAAATATGAGAGTTTGGAAACATACTAGGTAAAGGTTTAAACAGATATCCACATCTTATGTAGGTTGTTATGGATGTAGTTTGGTAACCTAAAAGCCCAATTAGATATTGTGCAGTAAGTAGGAAGAGAGAGAAGTACTGGAACTGGGAGTGTGAAGCGGACAACTAGGAAGCAAGAGGGCGGATAGTAGGCATTCCTATTTTATAGAGGTTTTTTTTTTGGTGGTTAGGAGGTATTTTGCTGTATGAAAATCAAAATTGGAAGAGGACTCATTCAAATTGATCTTGCTAAGCATATGTTTTGCTGTCATTAAACTACTATTAGCCACTGACTAGCATCTTAGGGCAATGCAAATCTAACCATCCAATAATGAAATTGAAAACTTCCAACCTAGTCCTGGGAATGGTAGGTCCAGTCAACTTCAACCTTTCCCATCTTTACTCAAGATATCTGGTTACAATATCTGGTTTTATATCATGCTGGTTCTGGTCTCATTCTCAATCCTTAGATTGCCTAGTAAATGGTTAAGACTCAATTTAAGCAGGAACAGAAAGAAAAGAAAAAAAAAAAGATCGAATGAGAATTCAGAAAAGGTAGTTTAAGCAGGCAGAGCAGCAGAGGATCATGTGACTAGAGTATCAACCCAGAATGGTTGACTCAGAAATGGACAGCAAACTGATTCATCTACAAAAAGTTTTACCTTCCTATATCTTTCAATTCAACCCAGAATGGAAATGTTCATATTTTCTAAGGCTTGGAAATGTTCATATTTTCTAAGGCTTGGCGGTCCAATCGGTGAATAAACAAAATCTTAAATTTGCTGCTGAATACTCCTATTACCATCAGGAGGAGGATGCAATTGAATTAAAAGGTAAAAAATAAGGATTAAGAATACCCAGCAATTGGTAATTCTTATTACTGGAGAAAATGTTCAACAACAACAACAACAAAACCAATCATCTCTGTTTGATGTTATACTACCTCCCCTAGAGTCATCTTAGAGCTACCCTTAGCTCTTTTAGGGGGTGTTTGGTAACACTCCAGAAGTTGGATTCTGACTTCTGGAGCATAAATGGAGTAGAAGCCTGTTTGGTAACCCGGTTCGGACTTCTGGAGAATCCATGAGTGAATCGGCTCCAAATGAGCTCTAGAATCCAATTTTTTGGAGCATCAAATAGATGCTTTTCGACTTCAGAGCACAATTTTGAAATAAAAATCACCCCACACCACTACTACCACCAACTACCACCACCAACACCACAACCCACCAGCCACCACCCACCACCGCCACCACCCTCCACCACCCATTGCCGCCACCACCACCACCACCACCACACCGCCACCACCCACCGCCACCACTACCCACCACCACCACCACCACCATCCTCAATCACCACCCACCGCCACCACTACCAACCACCCACCACTACCAACCACCGGCCACCAACCACCGCCACCGCCACCACCACCAACCACCGCCACCAACTATCACCCACCACCACCGAACCACCACCACCAACCACCAACCACCCACCACCGCCACCACCATCCACTACCACCCACCGCCACCGCCACCACCACCATCCTCAATCACCACCCACCGCCACCACTATCGCCACCACCATCACCAACCACCAACCACCACCCACCGCCACCCACCAACCACCACCACCACACCACCACCACCACCACCACCAACCATCACCCACCACCACCAACCATCACCCACCACCACCGCCACCACCACCACCCCCCGTCGCCACCACCGCCACCACCATCCACTACCACCCACCGCCACCTACCATCGCCACCACCACTAGCCACCAACCACCGCCACCACCACCCACCACCACCACCAACTATCACCCACCACCACCGCCACCACCATCCACTACCACCCACCACCACCCTCTACCACCACCACCCATCCACCGCCACCCTTCACCACCACCTCCCACCTACCACCACCGTCACCAACCATCACCACCACCTCCCACCTCCTACCCACCACCACCGTCACCAACCATCACCACTCACCACTAGTGCCACCATCCGCCACCCCCCACCACTACTTTGGAGTCCATGACTAAATTAGGTTAACAAACATGTTTCTACTCCCTCATACTCTTGAATCCTTTTGAAGTTGGAGTAGAAATTTGAACCAAAAGTAAGAATCCCAGAGTTGAAGTTTTATCAAACAGCCCCTTAGATCCTTCAATTTGAATCAAATCACTCCTCCTTATGGAAGCATCTAACGGCCTCCGTTGAGCATGACTATACCATCTCACACGACTTTCTCGTAATTTATCATGAATTAGCGCTACTGCAAAATCTGCTCTAATATGATCATTCTTTACCTTATCCTTCCTAGTTTTGCAACACATCCATTTCAACATTCTCATCTAGGTTACACTAAGTTTATCTATATGATGCTTCTTAAGTGTCCAACGTTCCACACCATATATCATAGCCGGTTGAATGACTGTCCTATAAAATTTTCCTTTTAAAGGAATACGTCAATCACACAACATTCCAGATGCACCTCTCCACTTCATCCATCCTATTTTATTCCTCTGTGAAACATCATCTTCTTTATCACATTCCTTATTTATGCTTGAACCTAAATACCTAAAATTATTACTTTGTTGTATCTTACTCTCATGAATGTTTACCACTTCATTATCCGTCTTTATGTGGCTAAAGTTACACACCATATATTCCATCTTCGTTCTACTTATCTTAAAACCCTTTGATTCCAATGTTGATCCCCATAGCTTCAACTTGGCATTAATCCCTACTTTTGTCTCATCCACCAAAACAATATCATCAGTGAAAAGTATGCACCAAGGAACTTTATCTTGAATTGCTCTGGTTAGATCATCCATAATGAGGGCAAATAGATAAGGGTTTAAAGCTGATCCTTGATGTAATCTACGGATGCCTACAATTCTACAAACCAATCCCCCCACCCCCCCAAAAAAAAAAAAAAAAAAAAAAATGCTACAATCCTCTTCCCTTCCCAACCTGGTTCTGTTTTCCTGTTATTTTAGGTCTTACACATTGATCCAAAATCGAGCTTCAGTTCTTAAAAACCTTTTGGAAAGTCAAGCCAGTGAAGACAACTCATTGAATTACATGATGAACAAACAACTTGATAAAATTAATTTTTTCTTCTCAAATTTCCAAAAGAATCAAGTCAATAGCTGAGTTTTGAGTTGACTTGGTGATCTTGAATTGTTTCACAGGTTTTGTTGTAGAATCCATAATTTTGCATGATGCAAGTGCAGTTTCAAGCTTCTTACCTGACAATCAAAGTTAATAGAGAATGCATTAGGCGTAAGTGAAGGAGAAAAATATTCATACAGAGTGTTCGAAGTCTATCAATTAGGAAACTTGAATATCATTTGCATATTATGTGTTTTTTGCAAACCTATAAAACACTGCCTTGATGGAAAATGGCATAAAAATAGACAATTCTTAGGAAAATATATGGAGTGCAATGAATAGGCTTGCTGAAAAGCATGGCATAAAAAAAATATCTGGATAAATAGATTTATATATAAAAGATACTGCGTCTTTGTCTGGAATATTTAGTCTAAATGTAACATAAATTCTTATTATTCCTTGAAGAATCTTACAAAACAATATTTCATTGTCAAAACCGGATATTCATGAAGGATCCTTGTACCATTATTTTGATGCATACTGAGACTGCTCTCCTGATGGTTGGTTTCAGTGCTCATGGATTGGGGACAGCAGCATTATCAGCAAAGGAGCCTGAAGCCCTCCCTTTTTGTGCAATTGCTTATGCTCTAACTGGTATATTTGGCTCATTAATTTGTTCAGTTCCAGCAGTTAGGCACAGTCTTCTTCTGATAGTTGGATAAATTATTTGATAGTTTCAAATAATTATTTTTGGGGGCATCAATACTAGCACCCTTCCCCTCGAATGGTATTTCAGATTTTGGGGAAAGGTTTCTATTGTCTATCATACAGCCCACACTAGCTTGCTGTACAGTATTTGTATCTTGGCTTGAGGGGGGCCGTCCATGTACACAATAAGGAATTATTGTAATTGTATGCTGATCATAAGCAACTTTTGGTTATTATTGTAAAGGAAAAATGTCATTGCAGAAACTTGGAACTCCATTTTCTTTTCTGCTTTGGGGTAATAGTAAAATAATATGCATATATCAGGAAGAAAGTGACAGAATATATATCTAATTCAGCTTCAGGAAGTATTAAAGGGGGAACCAGATTTCTTAACTGTAAGTAGTTGAACTCAACCTAATTTGATTGAGTATATGTTTATCCTCTAAACTTTATCAGCAATGCTGCGAAAAGCATGCATGCACCTCTGGGGTTTTGATCTTTGACATTTTGAATAAGAATTACAGTTTTTATTAGTGTTACGAGAGCAAAGAGATCTTGAGTTCAAACTCCAAATACGTTCAGCACACTTAAGTTGTGGTATCCAGTAATCATCATCATTCAACCCAAGACCACACTTCTTCAGCGTCGTGCATCAATGCCTGGCCCTTTCAATATCTCTATTCAAATGATGGTTGGTTCAGCATCAAATTATACAAAAGTAATCTCATTAAGTAGAGATACCAAAGGAACCTGGTAAAAGGTAAGACAGCACAATGAAAAGCAACTTCTAGCTAGTTTAACTAATTAATCTAGGTGGATATCAAAAATAATTAAATTGAAGTCCCAAGTACTTCAAGACATGCTTTCCCAGGAATTATAAGCTTAAGAGGTCCTGTTTGTATTAACAAAGAGCTCGTTGTACATAGGGAATGATGATTAAGACATAAACTGGGTCTCGAATTCATAATACAGAGAAGACGGGTCCTCTTCTTCTCCTACATGCAAGTTTTTCAGGGTTGTCTTTAACTCGACACGTCTATCAATACATCGATAAATGCGCCTCGCCAAGAAAGGCCGATTAGTGCAATAAAAACTATCACCTGGAAGACGTTGAAGAAAAAGAAAGGCAATTTAGAGACGATAATAACAGATAATATCGGGGGAGGGGGGGGGGGGCTTTCAAAAAATAAACGAGCAAATAAATCAGGTTCAGGAAAATTCAATAATAGGAATAAAATTTCACTGCAACAATTATGTCCAGAGGTATAACACACAGAATTTGGTAGATGGAAAATTCTAAAAAATGCCATTCCTCGATGAAGTAATAAGCACCTCGATACAACACTGAACCTAAATACGGAAATTTAGCTCAAAAAATAGAAAATAATTGAAATTAATTTGTATAGAATCAGAAGTTCAATTTATAAAAGTCTTTCAAAATCATATAAACCACCAGTGTCTAGGAATTACACATTTATTTTTTTAAGGTAATCCTCTTTCTCATGAACTGATCGCACCACAGTACCCACATATTTCCATGAAAGTGATTAACCTAGCAGACACTAGACACGGCTAAGAAAATTCGACCACTCGTAAATTTCACTAAACCCCCATCACAGCACCAGAGCTCCTGCGGCACTCAGATAGCATGTCCATGTAGAATTGACACTTGCCGATATCGTTTCCATAATTGTTCACACACTGCAAGCAAAGAGGGGAAGGTCAGAACATAGTGGACATATGCATTCAAACCATTAAAATGCATGCTTTGCCAAAACCCCTTCTTCACTCATTCCAGTGCAACAAGGTAAAATGCAGATTAGCAAGGGAATTATGACCTGTCTCATGATTCAAACACCATGAACTTGATTGTAATACTAGAATCAGAGAGGGAAATATGGGATTACACCAACTTCCAAACCACAATTTCCCAACACACCAGATCCTGTGAATACTAAAATAGTAACATCCTTTCGTTGTGTAGTTCAGTAGCAACATTGGAATAGGGGGATGAGGCTAAGGTAGCCCAGTCGTCATCATTGGAATAGATAATCTAAGTAGAAGAAAAGATTGGGTTCCTCTTATGAATTAAGGTATAAAAGGGTGCAGCTTGCTCACACAATAACTAGGCAAATGCATGCAGATGATTTTCATTAATTCCTCCATATTCTTCCCTCACTAATTTAGCAGCACCTGTTTTAGGAAAAATAAATGCCAAACTACTTTAGATAGAGAGTGAACATACATCTTGGAAGGCCTTGGATTGAACACTGCAAGCATCAGATCCCCCAACACTACCCATGGTAGACGCAGATGCAGGTGCAGGTGCAGCAGCAGCAGGTGCTCCCGACGTCACAGTTTCATGTTGAATCACTCGAGGACCCATCACCGCATCCACTGCCCTGTGGGCAACTGCACTTCCAGTGCCAAAAGCCAATCCTGTGAAGTAAGACAAGACAATTAGGGAAAGAGATGGTAGATCTCAACAACAGAGATTAGTATTTAGAGAGAGAGAGAGAGAGAGAGAGAGAGAGAGAGAGAGGGGTAGAAAGGATGAGATATTTCACCGACCATCGGCAACTGTGGCACCAAGTCCTCCAAGCATGGATCCACGGGGACCCTGTACAGGTGCAGGAGGAGGAGCTGGGGTTGCTGTGAAATACAAATCAATTAGAACCATCAAAGCTCACGACTTCATTGATGAACTATATACGAAAGGAATTGCTACTGTACAACACATCTTATCATTCAGATCAAAAGAGCATTCAGAAATTACCTGGTTGAGGTGGGTTACGCACTGGAGCAGCACGAGAGGCTGCACGAGGTGCTGGCCTTCCTGCAATTGCAACATCAAAATTTTAAAATGATCCATTCCTTCAAAACCATCTACACAAAAGACACTGATTGCCAAGGAACATCAACAAATCCACAACGAATTGCATCACTACCTGTATTTACCATCTCTTCTTTAGAAGAAGAGGGCTATTTCCAAAAAGTCTAAGTGCTCCCAGAAAACTAATGCCTTACGATCCAATTGAGAAATTGAAAAAAAAAAAAAAACAAAAAAAAAAAAAAAAAAATCAAATCCTCGCGTGTAAACATGGATTTGATTCATAGCTAAAGTCACCAATAATTATAGAGTCTAATAAACATAAGACTCAAAATTATTTCCTCAAAAAGGTTTTTAGCCTGCCTAAATTTCTAACTATTTTCTTCCTTTTATTATAACAAGAGCCATCTAAAGCAATAACCAAAATTTTCCGAATCATCCAAACCACAAAAGAGATCCCTCGACCAGACGTTCCAATTACAGTGACGAACGCTCAACAAAACAGAACACCACCACACATAATACTCAAAAAACAGAGCTGAAAGAAGATGAATTTCGGGAATCAAAAAGACAAAAAGATGAAAATTAGAAAATTTACCTCCAGAGCTTCGGCGAGGCATGATTTATAAGTTTTGATATGTACGTACTCCGAAAAGATTAAAGCGAACGGCAGAGAACTCCAAAAAACTGATAAGACAAGATAGATAGGCTTCTTATAACAAGCGAGGGGTATTTATAGTTTTGAGGGCTTAGAACCTGGAAGCTTCTTCTTCTGGAATATTCAAATGGTTTCTTCCCAACAATCACCAAATGGGGGTGACATTGACATAACCGTTTTCGTTTCCAGAGCCTTGGGGAGCAAGGCAGGTTCACAAATGCAACCGATTTTTATTCAATTGTTTATGGAGATGAGATTTAAGATCCCAATCCGACGGATATAGAGCATAAAGGCTTCTAACATTGAAAACCCCTGGTGATCTGTGCAATTGGAAGACTTGGTAATATCTAATGGATACGCGTATGACTGTGACAGCATTAGTGGACGTCTTGTGCCATCAGAATCAGAATTTGCCACATCAGCAATATCATGAGTGAATTTTCTTTTTAATTTTTGATTCGACCAACCATGTGATTATTGGTATTAATGGATACACGTATGCTCCACCATGTCCAACTGAGACTTGGGGGGATTCACGGTGATCCCCATTGGATGGTCGCCACGTGAGGGTCGAATGAATCCGACCCCTTTGTTCGAGCCGACAAATCGAGCCAACAAGAGAGTGTCGGTTCGAACGGAGGGATTGGCAATCATCCGAGGGCCGTGTAAACCATCGTGAGGTCAAAAAAGCATCTTGGAATGCAAAAGAGAGCCCTTCATCCGCCGATTCTCCTCCCATCCTTCATCATTCAATTCCGTCTCCCTTGGAATGCAAAAGGGAGCAGCAGAAGGGCCAAAACTTGTGGACATGGATTTTTACCACGAACCCAAAATATGTTTGTGGACCATTGGAGCCATGGTATAAGAGGGTGTTATTATGGGGAAAAAATATCATCCAATTAAAATCTTACATATGGTATTTAAAATCGTCTAAGTTGATCAGACGAATAATGTAACTCTCATTCTTGCACCTTCGGAGTCGTAGTCCTATCGGGACACGATGCCTGGTCAGAGGTATAATCCTACTATGTTACGTCTCCTGGTTGGAGTCCAGAGACCTAAGGTGATTGGATTACGTCATAGGAGTCATTCTCTTAGTACGACACGATACCGGTCTTCATGGCTATACGACCAATCGTATAGTGACATGTGTCTCTCTTGTTGCTGTCCGACTTAGCTTTCTTGGCTATAGTCTCACACTCATACTCGGAGTTTATGACCTAGACGTCCCTCAGAGCGACACCTGGCAGTCCTATTAGCGATCTACTTCCCTGAGTCTCGGTACTTCCATGCTTCTTCCCAACCTCTATAAGTAGAGGACGATCCCTCAAGGTAAAATATACACTCACAATCTCACTATTCATCATTGATTCTTTCATACACTCAAAACTCTTTCATCGTTCTCCTCTTTCTCTAAACTGGAGATAGCTTCTTGCTGTCTCTTAACTATTTACATTGGTAATCTAACTTAGGCATCAGAGTGTATCCGGGGTTTAGTCACCCAACTCCCTTGTTTAACTTCTATGATTGCAGGTAGATCGGATCGCAGACCGACGAGATGATTTTCAACCGTAATAGGTGTCATTTTTCTTAATGACACCAAGGAATTGAGTCCAAGGGTAAACACAAGGTGACTGAGGTTCAAGAAGCGACTAGGCTAAGGAAAAGATGGAGAGGATTGAAGATGGGTTTCAATCAGAAAGGAAGATGATAATGGAGAGGATTTTTAGGGACTGAAGTTCAAGATGTGGCCTTGTGTTTTTTGGAGTAAACTCCTGCAAATGAAGATGGATTTATGAACTAAGAAGATCACTTAAAAAACCAAGGGAGAAACTGTTCATAGATGGACAACGATATGATTGAGATTGACCATTAAATTTGATAATTTATTTATCAAAAAAACCTTCTTTCATATATCAAACCAACAAATCATCAATCCAATTAACAAAGAAAAATCATGTATCAACTAAAGAAAACCCCCGTGTGCCAAATGATAATTCAATTAGAACTCAAAATTCACTACATGTTACTAATATCAATCATTAGTCATGTGATCAATTTTAAATAATTACCTTTTCTCCATATGTCATTTAATGATTTCAAAATTTCTTAAAAAAAAAAAAAAAAAAAAATCCTCTGTCCGTATGTGACTATTTGGAATAATAGTGGCCTCTAAAAGACAAAAGGGAACCACATCATTAGACTTTTGGCTCTTATCCAAAGAATTCCCTATCCATCTACTATTAAAATGCTAAATTAACTTGTCTTCTAGAATGTGGTGAAAATATTACCAAACACGTGGGAAAGGGTTCATACATGATGCTTCCACTTTCCCCTATCATGCATGAAAGGGTTTTGCTAACCTCACATGACACTCAAGGTCCCTATGTGGTGCACATATCAGATGAGAACTTGGAAACAGGGGGAACACAATTTCACTGCAACAATCATGTCCAGAGGTATAACAGAGAGAATTTGGTAGATGGAAAATTCAAAAAAATGCCATTCCTCGATTGTTCGATCAAATGCTTGAAAGAAATATGAACTCGTGGAACACCATGATCTGTTATGTGAAAGCAAGAGATCTGATTTCAACTCAGAGGATATTTCATAAACTGGATGAACGGGATGCTGTTCCATGTAACACTATGATCGGTGGTTATGTTCCTGCATCATATAAGGAAGAGACATGTATTCAAGATGTGGAATAGTTGCGGAGGCACAAAGAATCTTCAATGCAATGAAATTCCAGCGAGCTCAGTTTCATGGAGAATGGCAGCTACAATATAAAACCGCCAATTGAAGAAACTAGAGCTGAAACTAAAGGAGTTTGCAAAGGTGGAAACCTTGTTAATGAAAGTGTGCGAACATGTGGAGAGGATAAGGCTGAGGATAGTGGTTGAATAGCTCCAAGTTATCTCAACACGTGTTGGACCATCTCAACAGGACCTGCTGCAGCATCTAACACTGTCATACCAGGTGTTGCAGCTGCTGTGGTTAGTAATACTGTGGTTAGTAATAGAGCTATTAACTACAAACCTCAACTTACACCAGTATCACCTGCGCAGACAAACATCTCAGCTTATGACAATAACCAAGCAGGACATACATGTATGTCCTTTATGCCACGGCCACAGATGTTTGCACATGGGAATCCTTAAGACCCTAGTGGCTAATATAGGCTGGAATCATTTGGGCTCTACTAAGTTCAAATTGAAATTGCTTAGAGCATTTGTGAACACATGCCTGCTTTTGATACGTTGGTTCTATAATTCCCCACTCAATGTGATCAGTGCTGTTAAGAGTACAACACGGATTATCAATGGAGAGACAATAGACAATGCTCAATTGTGGTGGACATGGTTTCATAGCTCGAGCTGGGCTGCATTCATAATTCTCCAATTTCTGCCTAATGTTCTTATAATTGTGAGCATATATATGGTGATCCCATCAATAGTGCCCTATCCTTCCATGTTTGAACATCTCACTGTATCTGGAGCGCAAATGGCTGCACTTTTGAAGATGGTATGCTTCTTCTTGGTGAATCTTGCTCTTCTTAGAGCACTGGTTGAATCTTCCTTGGAGAGTGCTTACAAGATATGGTGGTATAGTTCAGGGGCGAGTCGGATTCTAATCCTGGGTAACAAGATCGTTAGCAATGTTGTTGCATGCACAATGGAGCTGTACTCATGGTTGTACCGGACATCCTTCATCTTCATGATCCTCGTTTTGTTCTGGTTACTTTGTTATCGGCCAATACTCTGGCTGCAATATTTTGCTGAAGTTTTCCAAATAGGAGGGATATTGATCATCATTATTGTTCTTCAAGCTTTGGTGCATGGGGAAGGATTTTCCCTCGAAGAGGCATCATAGCTATATGTGTTCCACTTTCGCAAAGTCTACCCTCACCTGAACCTTGACGACAAAGTTCTCACGGGCGGAGATGGTAATGATTTGAACCTTGAGGACAAAATTCTCTCGGAAGGGGATGGTAATGTTATGATCAAAGCCATTTCTTATCCATCGCCACGATGTTGGATAGGCTGATTACATGTTAATTTGTTATAGAGGTTGTTAGAAGGTTATATATATGTAGGGTTGTTAGGAGTTTGTTAGATAGTTATAACCATAGGGGAATTGTATTGAATCGGCTAGCAAGGTTGTATGCCTTTAGCTATATAAACGAATGATGATGAATAGAAAAGATAAGCAATTACAAACCAATCTCTTTCTTCCTATCAATTATTCTTCTTTGTTCTTCTATCTAGAGGTCGGCTACCCTCAAAGTAGCCATTACCGATACAATACGGGCAATGTTATGATCCCACATTGGAATCCCATACCTACCAAGTATGGTTCTTAAGTCTTGGCCACCTAATAGACTAGTTTTTTGCGTTGGACTTTCCCTTGGGCTTCTGTTGTAACATTTGGTGCTTTCATTGAGAGGTCGATGCTGCGGGAGGGGGCGACCTAGAGAAGGAGCGACCTGGGAAAGGACTACCTGGTGAAGCAAAGTGAAAGTCATCCAGAGTAGACAATCTAGAGTGGGCCGACGTGGGCATCGGCTTTGAAAAGGGGATGGCAATGTTATGATCCCACATTGGAATCCCATACCTACCAAGTATGGTTCTTAAGTCTTGAAGTTCTCGCACCTAATAGATTAGTCTTTTGAGTTAGACTCTCCCTTAGGCTTGAGTTGTAACACACTTGCTGATATCGTTTCCATTATTGTTCATGCACTGCAAGCAGAGACAAGAAGGTCAGAACATAATGCACATATGCTTTCAAACCATTATAATGCATGCTTTGGCCAAAGCCCCTCCTCCACTCATTCCAATGCAACAAGGTAAATGCTAAATTACTTTAGATAGAGAGTGAACATACATCTAGGAAGGCCTTGGATTGAACACTGCAAGCATCAGATCCTTCAACACTGCCCATGGTAGATGCAGCAGCAGGTGCTCCCGACGTCACAGTTCCATGTTGACTCACTCGAAGATCCATCACCGCATCGACTGCCCAGTGGGCAACTGCATTTCCAGTGCCAAAAGTCAATCCTGTGAAGTAAGACAAGAATTAGAGAAAAGAGATAGTAGATCTCAACAACAGAGATTAGTTTTTAGTATGAGAATAAAAATAGAAAGAAAGGATGAGACATTTGACCGACCATCCGCAACTGTGGCACCAAGTTCTCCAATCACGGATCCACGGGGACCCTGTACAGGTGCTGGAGGAGGAGCTGGGGTTGCTGTAAAATGCAAATTAATTAGAACCAACAAAGGTCAGCGACCTCATCCATGAACTATAGGAAAGAAATTGTCAGTGTACAACACATCTCATTCAGATCAAAAGAGCAGTCAGATATTACATGGCTTGGGTGGGTTACGCACTGGAGCAGCACGAGAGGCTCCACAAGATGCTGGCTTTCCTGCAATTGCAACATTAAAATTTTAAGATGATCCATTCCTTCAAAACCATCTACACAAAGACACAGATTGCCAAGGAACATCAACAAATCCACATCAAATTGTATCACTGGCTGTTTTGAAAATTCACCTACAATTTCTTCTTTGGAAGAAGAGGGTTATTTTGAAAAACTCAAGTGCTTCCAGAAAGCAAATGCCTTACAATCAAATTGAAGTGAAAAAAAAGAAAAGAAAAGAAAAATCCTCTCCTGTAAACATGAATTTAATACATAGCTAAAGTCACCAATAATTATAGACCTGTGGAAGGTAAATTAATAACAATCTAATACACATAAGACTCAAAATTATTTCGAATCATCAAAACCATAAAAGAGACTTCCCTCCACCAGACATTTCAATTACAGTGACGAACACTCAACAAAACTAAACACTACCACACATAATACTCAAAAAACAGAACTGAAAAAATCGAGAATCAAAGAAACACTAAGATGAAAATTTGAAACTTTTACCTCCAGAGCTTCGGCGAGGAGGCATTGATCTTAACAATCAATATGTAACGTACTCCGAAAAGATAGTAGCGACGAGACTAGCTTCATACAGTATTTATAGTTTTTGAGGGCTTTGAGCCTCGAAGCTTCATCTCGAATACTCGTATGGAAGCTTCTTCTCGATAACTCAGATGGTTTCTGCCAATGATCACGTATTGGGTTAACATATATATAACCGTTTTCCATTCCAGTTCCAGTGCCTTGGGGAGCAAGGCAGGTTCAATTATACAATTGTTTATTGAGATGAGATTTAAGATCCCAATCCAACGGACTTAGAGCATAAGGCTTCTAACTTTGAAAATCCCTGGTGATCCGTACAGTTGAAAGACTTGGTAATACTGCTTGGGTACTTGACAGCATTAGTGTTTTGCATAATCAGAATTTGCCACATCAGCAATATCCTGAATGAATCTGCTTTTCTGGGTGCATGTTTCCGGATCCAAATCGCCTCATCCCAGTAGTTTGGGAGGAGGGGCAGCGACCCCAGTGGATGGTCGCCGTGTGGGGGTCGGATTCGTGTGGGGGTCGGATGAATCCGACCCCTCCGTTCGAGCCGATAAGCCGAGCCGACAAGGGAGTGTCGGCTCGAACGGAGGGGTCGGATTCATCCGACCGCCACGCGACGACCATCCACTGGGGTCGGCCGCCCCTCCTCCCTGAAGTACAGGGAGGAGACGATTTGAATCCACATGTTTCCTAGTCTACCTAAGGCCTAATTGGAGGGGTTTGAATCTTTGCTGTCGTTGGAGGGATTCTAGTCGTGCAAAACAATACTTCGATATTCGCATTAGTTAAACTCTAATCGTTGGATCACGACTGGAGAGATTGGACAACAAGATATGATCTTTTTCCCACTTAGAGTGCCTCTTATCTTGTTGGCCAAGTTACTAAAAGCTCAAATTTTATGGGGAGGTGTTACTGCTAAACCCGGTATTGCTGACGTGGCCCGTAACTTGAAATAAAAGAAGGATAATCGAGAATCTGACTAGGTAGTCCGGTGGCCACCCCGACGATCAAGTTAGTAACATAGCAAGCAGTGTGGAGATTCCGAGAGATCGTAAGCTAAAGAGTAGGGTAAGGCTTGAGTATTCTCAGAGTGAATAAAAAGTGTCCGTTACTTGTGACCATCGAATGTTTATATAGACTTACAGTATGCCAAGTTGGACTCGGATGAGAGGTCGGGCCTATGGCCTCGGGTCCACTCTGATGCTTAAGTCAAAGATCCGCGAACAGACAATGAGGTTGGTATTCGAGTCCTCATCTTTTATATGTATTTTTAGGGGGTAAGTGAGAGATTCTTGATCCGAATTGTCAAAGCAGAAAACGTTATAACTTGAGATTATGCTTAAAATGAATCTTACCCGAAAGTTAGAATTTGTAGGGTATTTAAAGCGAACATTGATCCTTCAAAAAATCGCTTTTACCCTTAACTTGGCCGAAAATGATGAAATGCCCTTCTGCTTGATAGTGGGCGCTGACATGGATTAGAGTTTTCCAGATGTTGCCATTCAATTGGCTACTTGATAAACTTACTTAAGAGACGGCATTAGCTAAATAAATTATTTACACATAAGGGAGTATCATTTTTAGGTTTCCCACTCGCCAAAGTAGGGGAAGCTTTCTCCCAGAGTAATTCAATTAGAGCCCAAAATTTAATACATGTTCCAATATCAATAACTAAGTCATGTTAAACAATTTTAAACAATTCTCTTTTCTCCACATGTCATATAATGTTTTACAAATAATTTAAGAGAACAAAAAGTCTTATGTCCTTGTGGAACTATTTGAATAATAATGGCATGTCAAGGCAAGAGGGAACCACACATTACACTTTTGACTTATCCAAAGAATTCTTTATTTCTATTTTATCCCAAAAAAAAAAAAAAAAAAAAAAATTCTCCATCCATCTAATATTAAAATGTCAAATTAACTTGTCTCTTAGGATGCGGTGAAAATACGACCAAACATGTGCGAAAGGTATAGATATTGGTTGATATTGATCAAGATTTTTATTAGTTAAAATTTGTTTTAAATGTGTATTGTATAATTATACCATATTCAACCATTTAATTCGCGTATTATTCTATTGACTCAAAAAATATTTTAAAATACTTTATACTCTAAACCTTGCTGTTTAAAACGTATTTAATACATGTACAGTACCATATCTGTATTCTAATTTGCATCTTCAATGAAGAATGAATTAATTAATCCCATATTGTTAAATATTCTTATTGCCTTCTATATGTAACCGATGTGGGATTAAAGGTTGTCACTTCCTCATAATTGTTTATCAACTCATTACTTTATACTTGTTAGTGTGGACTGTAAGTCATAACAAATGTATCTTGTAGGCCTTCATAGAGCGTTCTCTTTCTCTCTTTCTCTCTCTTTTCATATGGATTATTGGAGTCTTTGACAAACATAAAACATCAATTAACTACTTGACTGAAAATGATAATTCTCACGATTGTTTGGCTAGACATATCATAAATGTCATTTGTTCCAATTGATTTAGGTATAATTCTTCAATTTATAGGAGTATATTGTTCTTTTTTTCACTGTACCATATTATATTTGATCCGTTAAAAACCCATACCATCCGTTTTAGTTTTTTTACAATTCTTGGAATGTTTGACCATTTTTTTTATCGTACCATTTTTGTTTTGCTCTATTTAAAATCCGTTTCATCCTGTTTTATTTTGTTGTTCTAGTTTTAACTATGATCCAAATTGATCACTTGCAAACGAGCAATGTATGACAATCATTGGCAATTATTACATCTGAAAATTAAAAAAAAAAAAGAAAAAGAAAAAAAGAGATTAGATGGATTACTAAAAGGTTCCCGAATAACACCATTGATGTGGAATCCTTCTTCCACTTATACTCCATGTGAGAGTCTTTGTTCATTACATATATTCAAGAAAAGGGATAAGAAAGTCATTTTCAAAGATAAATATCCATTAATTTTTTACCTACATGTCTATTAATACTAGGGAAAATATTTATCACACCCCGCGTAGTTTATCTTAATCTTACCCATCCACCATTGTTTGCGATAATATCCCTAACACCCCTTGAAGGCACTCAAATCTTATTTAAATGTTAAAAAATCATTTTTATCCTCACTACTTTTTAATTTTATTTTTATATTTTCTTTTTAAAATTTTTTATTTTCGTTTTTATTTTTCTATTTCAACTTTACCTTGTTTATTGGTCTCCTTCTATTGGTTTTCCTAACCCACCCGCTACGACAGGGCTTGTCTTCTTCTCCAATGGACAGAGAAAGATTGTCCTCCTCACTGAAGCTCTTCTATTTCAGTCGGCATACATCCTCTCATTTCCCTTTTTTTGTTTTTTCGAAACTAATTCCGGTAACCATAAATCCTTTTCGGCCGATATATGGAAACATGACCGCAAACCAGTGAGTGCTTCGATGTCCAGAGCTCTCTCTTTTTTCCAATTCAGCCACGGCCTCCTCTTTGCAATCCTCAAAATAATGAAATCCGCTTCTCTTACAAATTCCGAACAAACAAAAGCTCCTCCTCTCCTGGAAGCTTCCCTCCATCATTTTCTCTTTTCTCTCGGTTCTCTACCTTTCCAAGAATGAGAAATTCCCTCCAGAAACCCAGCATGAGAAACCTTCTCTTCTCTTTCTTTTTCTGAACTTATCCTCTCACTCCCTTTTCTGCAATGACCCGAACAGCCTTCTAATTAGAGGAGAAAACCCTTTATCCTGGTGTCCTAACCGAATGTGAAGGATAGCTGCCCCTGTTTCTGCTCACACTTTCCCTTTCCTTTCTTCAAAGTTCTCCCCAGCAAAGAAAGGGCCTCTTCTTCTTTTTTTGTGTTGAAGGCTTCCCCTTCCCGATTAAACCAACCTGAATCAATGATTGTTCCGCCATTGCCGTCGGATCCCAGTGAGAGATATAGTTGTAAGGAATCTTCACCCTTTTCCCTCCTACGGTACTGTAAGGAATCTTCACCCTTTTCCCTCCGACGGTGATTTTTCTCAGTCTGATGTAGATTCGGAGAATGCAGGTCTTCCAGTGGCTGGGTTTTTCACGAAGGGCGT
This sequence comes from Protea cynaroides, assembly GCA_028583415.1. Classification (NCBI taxonomy): domain Eukaryota; kingdom Viridiplantae; phylum Streptophyta; class Magnoliopsida; order Proteales; family Proteaceae; genus Protea; species Protea cynaroides. The sequence continues at coordinate 125,319,032 of CM053276.1, forward strand.
GTAGCTGACGCTGGCGTTCTTGTCGTTTGCGTCCAAGATTAGTAAGCTGCTCTCGTTGGTGTTGTAAGAGAATGATTGATGCTGTAGCTGCCGCCGCAGCAACTGTTTCTCGGCCCCTCTTGCGTGGGTTAGCGGCAACTTCCGATAATAACACCATATATTCATATCTCAGATTCATTCATGGCCTAAATCATTTTGAAGAGTAAAATCAATAAGACCAAATTCACCTCCATTGTTAAAAACCATATGGGATTGATCAAGGAAGCCACCCGGTTGAGGCTGCAAGGTATAATCGCTTCCAAGCAAGTTCTTCTGATCTTACTCGTTTCTGAAAATACCAATTGAAATGAAAATGAATCTAAAGGAGAAGATTATAAATGACAATGGCCACAATGGCAGCGGTGATGATGAAGCTGACTCGACACCATCGTCATTTTCACAATAAATAATATCTAATATTTAATATGAAATAAAGAAAATAAATTTTTAAATTTTATAAAATTAAAAGAGAAAATATCTAGGAATAATTTTATCATTAACTAAATTAAAAAAATGCCACGTCATCGATTGAGGGACATACTTTAAAAGAGAGAATTTGATGGATACATTTTTTTTTTAAAGTAAGGGATGTTAGAAATATTATCACAAACGATGATGGGTGGATGATATTAAGATAAACTAACGGGGAGTGATAGATATTTTCCCTTAATACTAAAACAATTTTTTTTGATACTAATCTATTAATACAAAGTTTTACCAAAAAAATAAAAATAAAAATCTATTAATACTATTTCATACAAAAACAATGCTACTGTATATGTTTTTGTATGAATTAGGAATAAATAAAAGATGGGACAGTGGGCTCCACCAAAACATGTCAGAAGTTGATAATAAAACAGGATGATGTGGGTCCCTTGATAGTTCCCCGGAGGAACGCACAATGGCGCATGTTAGTAATTTGACATGGAAGACGGTAAGATTAATTATTTTCTTCTGTTCCATTTAGTCTCAGAAAATTAATATTCTTTCTTTTTACTAATGTAGCGCCAGTGGTGCAGCAGCAGCAGCAGTACAGAAACGGCAAGACAAGTACTTTATGCCAGTACAGAGTTGCGTCTCTCTATCTCTTTGTTTGGAAAATTAGGAAATAGGAACAAAATGACTTTTCTTTAGGGAGGCTGCAAGCCCAACATAGTGGAAAACACAAAAACTTGGAAAGATTTTGGAAAGATTTTTCCGCCATACCATTAAAAGCAGGAAGAGGAGAATCAGGGGAAGGGTTTCTTAGATCTTCACTGTTGTAAGTTTTTCTTTATTCTGCCTCTCTGACCAGTTTGAGTTCCCTTTTGTAGTTTTTCTTCCATAACTGCTGGTGCTTTTACTTGGTGCGTTTTTGTTAATTCTGGTTGTTTTGGTTAAGGGATTATGTGATTTTGCTTTCAATTATTTGCTTTTGGTTGTTTTGGTACATGATCCAGATTGTTTTGGTAGGTTGATGCAGTGTTGCTGCTTTGATTTTATGGGTTTAGAGTGGATTTCTGCGTCTTTCTGTTCTTTCCCCTTTCCCCGCTTGTGTATTTTCATGATCGATTTCTGAATTTCTATTATTTCATATTTTTATTTATGGAGAGCTCTATGGCTGCCAGGTTGTGAAACTGGTCCTGAGTGCTTTTCTCATTATTATTATTTTTTTATTTTTTTTTCTTGCACAAATAGTATCTTTTCTCTCCCTCTCTCTCTCTCTCTCTCTTCCTCTACTGGGATAATGTTTTGTTTGGTTAGTTCTTGATTGGTTGCTAGAAGACACTTTGGCTAAATTGATTAGTACATATCTACTTGCATAGCTAGTTATGAAGCAATCTAGGATTGTTTATCTCAAATTTTTGTGGTTTTGTTAAAATTGATATCTGTTTCCCAAGATGGATTTCAGAAGTGCTTTTTTATCATTTGTTTCTTATGGCTTCTTCAAATTTTCTGACTCTTTTTTTTTATGATTTTGTAATGTCAAGTGAAGTTTTCTTTTGACCATGAGGATATAGTATGTTTCCCTGCACAAGAAATCCTTTTGAGGATTGTTCTTTTGTCAGGCTACATGGATGAGAAAGGTCGTTTGGGTATTAGGAATTGGGATTTCTCAGAGCAATCCGTGGGTGTGAATGAAGTGCTAAAACCTGTCTCTGGTGTTCCGGTACCTGGTGGTACCGCTGAATACCAAGCTGCCTTTTTGAAGATGGGAACATATGCGAATAGAAATTCAATGATCCCTGAAGCTAATACGGAAGCATCTTCAATGGACTATGCGGGGCATTGGGTCCATCAAAGAAACTTCTTACCTTCCCCAAAAGCCAGTCCAAGTCCACTGCAGGCAATTCCATTAAGTGCAGAACTGGGTGTTTCGACAGATGGGCCTGCACACAATGGGGAGGTTCGTACTAAATCCTCGAAGACAAGGAAACAACAGCCTTCTTCAAAGAAGCCTAATCAAGCTACTTCTAAGGCTTTGAAGCCAAAGCAACCCAAGAAAAAGAATCCTGTCCCTCCAAAAGGAAAAGCCAATCCTGTGTCTACTACAATACGCGAGAAGAAAAATGTAGATATTGTCATTGATGAATCTGCATTGGATATTTCCAGGTTATCTGCTCCTGTTTGCTCTTGCACTGGCATCCCACGACAGTGCTATAGATGGGGTGCTGGTGGATGGCAATCATCTTGTTGTACTACAAGCATATCTGAACACCCTCTTCCCATGAGTCCCTCAAGGCCTGGAGCACGGATGGCTGGGAGAAAAATGAGCAATGGTGCATATACGAAACTTCTGCATAAACTTGCTGCTGACGGACATGACTTCTCTCACCCAATTGACCTGAAAACCCAATGGGCTAAACATGGTACAAATAAGTTTGTTACAATCAAGTAGAGATTTGAGTCAGTGGTTCCAAACTTGAGCTGCCCAGTTATAGAATTCATATGTTCTCAATCTAAATGTGGTTCTTTCTGTATGTTATAGACTTATCCACCGAATAGTTTGTAAAGATCTTATGTAGTCGTAAATCGTAATCAAGGACCTACCCTAGGTTATTCTGTCCTGAAACTCATTTGTTTTCTCGTCTAGTAGAAGTAAATACTGCTATTCATCTAGTGTATAAGAATCTGTCTCTTAAGAATCTTCAGTTCAATGGTTAATGTGTTTGCTTCTTTCGTGATTAGAGAAGCATTATATTTACCATCTTTATTATTCAGCATTCTGTCTTCATGATACTATTACTGCACTGAACACATGGGTTCAATGATATGGTGCGTCTCTTGCAGTAATCAGCATTGCTTGTAAAATGTTTCATCCTCATTCGTCCAATCTCAATGTCTCTTACTATAACAAGAATTTGGTGCTTTATATGACAGTTTTGTTTGACACTACCATGAAATTTCTAGCATATCATCATTGAGCTATGTTTCATTTAATTGTAATTCTTGTTGAACTTCTTAACTTCCTTCAAGGCTATGCTGATGTGGGAGCATTGACAAAAGTACCATTATGTGGTTCATTTGTGATGCATTGCAATGTTCCCAACAAAGGAAAATCCTATGTGAAACATTTATAAGAAAACAGAAGTTATAGATGTTGAACCCATTTACCAGTTTTTTACTCACCCTATGATATTTCACATAAATGCACGCTTGAAGACACACACGACAAAGGAATTTATATTACATACTGTAAAGTTCTATGAAGTTCTATTAACAAGCCTATTATCTTGTCTTCTTCCTTGTCTCTGAGCTATTGCTCTTTACATTCAAGGTTTTGGGACTGTATTTTTATTGTACCTTTTTTCTTTTAGGTGCTTGGTTTCTGTTTTTGTACTGTTTTGAGTTCTGGGTGTGCTGATGATGGATGTCTTAGTTTATTTTTTTTAAATCAGTGCTAGAAGTAATTGATTAAAAAAAATTAGAAGTACCTTTATAACATATCATGGGGAAAAGCATTCTCTCTATATATGTTAAGTACAAAAGAATAGATCATATGACATGTTTTTGTTAATGATCTCTTTACCAAATGATGAACTAACTCTGATGAGAAGAACTCTTAACTTCCTAAATTTTTCTCTTCTGTTGAAATGGTAGGGTTATGGGATAGATGAGAGAAGTTGACTTACAAGGATAACAAGAGGTAAAACTTGGCTTGCTTTCCTAATGTAGATAGGTTCCGGCACAAGTATTCACGCTGGAATATGCCCTAGTGGGTTAATAAGTAGCCTAATGGGTTATGGGTTGGGAGTTTTTATGTTTTCTTTTGTAATAGGCCTATCTTGAGGGCCCATATATGGGTGATAAGTAGCAAGGTTCAAAATCTCGAGTCTCGAGGGTGTCTCGACCCTCTAAGAAACCGAAATCTCAGTCAAGATCTCGGTGAGACACTGTAAAAAAGCCGCGAGGGCTTAAAAAGTGTGTCTCAGGGCTCAAATGGTCATTTTAAGGCCTGATACTCCAAGGAATCACTCTTTTAGCATACATAATCACATTTAAACAATAAAATTTAAAAAAAAATCACACGTGGTGGTTGTTTGGGTTTACACCCATGTTTGCAGTGTCGGTTTGAAGTTCAGATGTACACCTTAGGTAATCTTGGCTATTCTACATAATGTTACACTAGTAGAAGATCAAAGAAAGCCAAATGAGCCGGTTAAATTATATTTTAGGAGAAGAATAAACATAATAACATTTAATTAGTTAATAGTCATAGTCAAAAAACCCAAAGTAGTCAAGTAGACCATACAATCATAATTCATACATTATGTCAAGGCTAGTCGAGAACTGGTCGAAAATGGTCAAAAATGTCGAGAAATGGTCAAAAATGTCAAGACTAGTCCAAAACTGGTCGAGAATCTCGAGATCTCGTCTTGTATGAGATCTTGTCTCGCCTGTTCAAGAACTTCGAGATTCTCGAGATCTCGCCGAGATTTTGAACCATGATAAGTAGTCCATACAAATTAAGAAGTCTAAGGATTGTTGATGAAGTTTAAGAGTCATTAGTGGAGTTAATTTCATTGAGAGTGGAGACCTTGAAAATGTAAAGGTGATTAAATATCTTGAAAACAGTCCCAATGTAATAAGTCTTTGGAACTATTCAAGTCATTAAGTTTAGGAGAAAGTTCCATTGAAGGTCTAGAACCATCTCAGCCCCTCTATAAAAGGAGTTGCCTTGTAAGTATTTGAAATCAGAATTTGAATAAAATCTTGGCTTTGCCTACTTAACTGAGAGATAAAGATTCTAATTAAGGTCTTGGTGAGAAGCCTTGGTAATATCCCTCTTTTCTTTTCCTTGTTCCTCTAATCTTTTCAGTTTTCTCTTAAAGGTGTTTTGGTGGTTGATCGCAAGGAACAAACAGCACATAAACTGGTGTCAGTTTTATTGTTCTCACTTCCTTATGATCCTATCTATTAAGGATTTTGAGTCCGTCACCAGGACCGAACTAGGATCTCATCATCCCTTCCCCTTCCCTTTTTGATAAGCAAAAGTATGGTCCAGTGTCAAGAGGGGTTGGTCATAGGAACATTATATGAAATCTGATCAAGGAAAAACATGGTAGATAGTTGCATAATCTTGCAAACACTATGGGCGTCTTGGATTTAGGAATCGAGGAATCAGCCAATTCGAATCGGAATTGCCTGACCCGATTCCTGATTCTGGCTCTGATTCTGGTTACTTTTGGCCGATTCTGGCAGGATCGTAATCGGAATTGGCCTCTGCCGATTCCGTTCCTCAAACCAATAAACCATGATGGGGATCCAAGAATTGGGGTTTGGGGATACTAAAGAGTCATTTTAGCCATAGTAGATTCGGGATATGTAAAGGGAAAATCAATGAATCATTGTTGAAAGGTTATGTCAATTCAACCAAAGAAACAGGGAGATATTTTATTGAGGAGATTTGTCATTACCTCCCTGAGTCAATTTTTCACAACTTAAATTGAGAATTACTGAACAAATTCCCTGATACAAATTTACTTAAACTTGGAATCTTAGAACAAATAGGAAAGCTAGAAATAAATGAACCCTCAAAATTTTAAAATTGCACATTTAAAGTGGAACTTTTACTGATATTATTAAAGCCCAGCGAAGCAGCAGGGAGCACTGAGCAATGGGGTGGGGGGATGAGGTTGTTTTTACCATGGGTTGGACCACGCCACAGACGGAAGTCCTTCCGCAGCAGGAGAAGGGCAGGGCTGCGTCCTCGGACTGGAACAAGAAACATAACCAGCTTATTGGACTCTCAAGGATCTGGCACTAGTGAAACCCACTAAATGGGACAGCTTTTAGGCCTATGGATCATTCAATGGCCACTGGTTATTTTGTACTTGTATGAATCGTTGTCTAGTTGAATTGGGAAAGAATAAAATCATTTATAAACAACACGTGTCTGTGTTAAAAATGATATAACAACAAATAAAAAGATATTTGGGAAAGAACAAAATCATTTATAGTAAGGAACTACCTCAGGTTAAAAGCATTTGCAAAATAGTTGATGCACGTAAAAAAAAAAAGAAAAAAAGAATGCAATAAGAAATGTATTTATCTATTTACTACCTTCATTTAGAAGAATATGGTAATTTGTCAAAGAGTCAACTTCTGCTGTAATAATGTTCAAAAGCCTTCAGTTATCCAAAAAAAAAAAATGTTCAAAAGCTCTTTGCTGTGCTTTGCATCCTATCTGCAATCCATAGCAATTTCAGTCCAGTGGAAGTTAATTTTGATGCCACCATGATATGGTGGATCATCTAATATGATTTGGAACCAGCTTATCTACTTTTCCCACCTTTCCTTCTATTTGCTTTTTTTGATTCGTGCAAGTTTTCAGTTTTACTGTTGCTGCTTTTGTGTCATGTAAATTCTGGTACAGTGAATCAGCATCTGCCTGTATTTGTGATTGTTTTCTCTTCGACATATTTGTTACTCTCTAGATGTTTAGGGGAACAAGGCCGAATTTTTCTTTACTTTTTTTCCGAGGCTTTTTAATTCTTTTGTTATTTTTGGTGAGTGTCAGAGACAAGGAACTCAATTTTGGAACTTTCTTTTCTTTTAGATTTTTACTTTTATTTTTATTTTTTCTAATAAATCTGGTGTTCCAACTTAAACTCTACATGACGGTTCTGTATTTCCATCATTCCTGTTCTTGGTTCTGTCTAATGGAACTTTTTAATGTTTATTCCAAGCCTTTGGCAGGAAGACTACTATTATTATGACTATTATAGTAGATATCCTTGGCACTCTTTAGAAAGCTGGAGCTAAGAATCTGATTAAGGAGATTAGGGTGTTCAGAACCAAGAGTAGAACTGCCGCTAGCTCCTTTGCTTCTTCCATTTGGCTGCTGCATCAATGATTTTATCTCCTCTCCGGGGTTTCGGAATTTGGATGAGGAAGGAAATTTAGCAATGCTTATAGGTTGGAGGGATTTTGTTGGCACTTGGCAGAGGCCCATGGCTGTTTATTCATATTTACTAGGCATGCCTTGGATCTAGCTCTCTCATTTAATATCTTATTCTCCTGAAAATCTTCTTTGCAATTCCTTGACAAATGATGAACTATACCATATATATATATATATATATATATATATATATATATAGAGAGAGAGAGAGAGAGAGAGAGAGAGAGAGAGAGCAAGAGGTTGTCCTCCCTGTTGTATTTGGTGTTTCTTTCATTTCTACTCCGCTGAACACCAATCACCAGAAAGTAGCACTCTATTTTGGTCCCAATGTGCCAAGGAACATGTTGAAACACTTGCTTTTAATTGATGTATCATTTTAGGTATGTTAACTGAATGTAAACTACTTGACTTTGTTTGTCATGCTTGAGAGTTGAGAACAAGTTTAACCATTTTAGTCCTCACTTTGGTCTCTCTTTGCCTCTCTAGATATTATTGTTGGCCTCTTGTATTCTTTGTTGCCAAGCTGTTATGGATTTGGAATTTCAGGATTTATTGGTAAATGGTACATGGGGTTTATTTCCTGTTGGCCTCTCATATTCTTGGAAGCTTGGATTTAATGGTAGTATTGATTTGGTATAAAGCTCACTTAGTTGCTCAAGGAGATAAAAAGAAATATGGCATTGACTGGTCTGAAATTTTTTCCTCAAGCTGCTAAGATGACGATTGTTAAAGTAGTTTGGTTCAATCTGCTATTCATCAGAGGCCAATTTTTTTTATGGATGTCAAGAATGCTTTCTTTCATGGTCATTTTAAATATATTGTTTATATAGGGCCTCCTCATAGGTTCCTACATCATCATCCAATGGTGTGTACACTGGGGAACTGTCCACATGGTGTGAGACAGGTGCTTAAGGCTTGGTTTAAACATTTTTGGGAGGTAGTTCGTCGTGCATATTTTACTCAAGAGTTATCAATGATTATTCACTATTCTCACTCTTCTCCCAAGGCTATGGCATTTCTACTTATGGGGATGATGGTGAGGCTATTACTACAAATGAAAATGAAGGATTTGGATTTGGATCCTCTTTTACATATTTCCTTGGCCTAGAGGTTCACTACTCTACTTGTTATTACTTTGGTAACTAAGGGTGTCAATGGTAGGGTCGGGGCTGTTTTGGTTCAGGCCTTGACCGGTGCAGTCTGAGACCAGCCCGATAAATTATAGAGCTGATAAACCCAGCATGTAACCGATGGCCATCAGTTTGATCCAGTTTTAGGCCCTTACAGACTGGTAATGGTTTGGGTTCAATTTGAATTCAATGGTTAGATTGATAATAAATCTGTTGGCAACTCTCACCCTACTCTCTCCTCTCTTTGGTATCTCTCATCTTTGTTTTATGCAAAAATTTGACACTAGACTTAAATTCAAAAAGATAGGGGTGAGATGGGGGAGGGAGGAGTTCGGCAAGCAGGGTTGAGATGAAGAACCTAAAAAGATACAAAATCAGGTTAAGGATGAGGTGTTTTCAATTTAAATTCGGTTTCGGCCACTACTGATTTTGTTTTATCGGTCCAATTTCATGTTGCCCATCGGGCTAATCCAGACCAAGACTTTATATTTTCTATACATTAGTCCAAATTTGGTCCTAGGATTTCGGTCTGGTTTGATCCAGTCTATTCGAGTTGGATCAGTTATGATTTTTTATTTGGGCTCAACTTAACTAACACACATATACTGAGGATCTAATTAAACGGGTGTGTAGTGCTATTGAAGTTATAGAAAAATGTTATAAACTGCTGAAGAACTACTTTCTAATCTTACTACATAATCACAAACTTGCGAGTAGCCTTAACCATCTCTCACCATGACACGCCCTAATATAACTCATTATTTGCAAAGTACACCACTGCAAGATTTATTCATTATTTTCCAAGTACACCGCTGTGTATTTATTGGTGAGTCGCCCTTCCTTTGGAAGGTTTCTTTGCTTTATGGCTTATTTGGCTACTTACCGTTCTCATTTTCAAATCCTACACTTTTATGCTGATATTATTTATGCTACGTATATTGCTTGCAATATTATGTTTCATGAATGAATAAAACACATTGCAGCAGTTGATTGCAAAAAATCTGTGGACTCATTTCTCTTCTCTAAGTAGCTTCCTATCAAATTTGCCAAAATTTTGACCAAAGCGATATTTTATCAACATCCGTATCTTCTACAAACTTATACCAGCCACCCATCTTCAGTTTGAAAGGGAGTACTAAGATGAGGAGGATTCCCGTTATATTTCATGTACATAATATTATTCCATTGTATGGATCTATTGTATTTGGCTAAGGGTAAAATTCTATATAAAGAGATTCTTTGAGGGCTATGAATGAAAGAGATCACCCTCCAAAACAGTTCTCCATATTATCACCCTCCTAAACCAGTTCTCCATATTTTCATCTGCTCCTCTCTGGATCTGAGTTTCGATCTCAGATTAACAGTAGTCCACAATCCTCCACTTGCAGTTACAGACCCGTTTCATGGGGCCAGAACAATGGTTTTAAAGATATGTTTCTCGAGCCAGCGTGAATTTTTTCAAATGTCACTCAAATGTGAGCAATTATAGGGAAAGAAATTGAAAAAGAAAAAAGAATATGCACAAAGATTGCCGCCCAAGGAGGAGAACGAGATCTCTAGCTGTACCAATCTAGAAACAGGATGGAAAAGGTAAGTACAAACAGGAAAAGCAGAAGAAAGGTCCTGCCACTACTGTTGCGCTGAATGGCTTGGGACAGCTCCTTGTTCCCCATCTCCACATTCTTTGTAGCTTCAACTGCCTGAAAGTAGGAACAAAAAAAAAATAGGGCTGTAATAAATGCAATGTGAAGAACCTGAACGAAACTGACGAGACAACAAATGCTGATACAAGCCATCACATTCAAATCATTGATGAAAAGAGACAACTCCAGATGTCAGCTTTTCTCTTATTATAAGAAATATTCTGGTTCATTCCACACACACACACCCCACCCCCCCCAAAAAAAAATAAAAAATAAAAGACTTGAAACACCGAAAAATTGATTCAATGATTGGGTAACTTGTCTGGTAATATAGCCAGTTATACAGTATAAATATAAATTCAGAACTCCTTGAATGGGAACAATCATTGTAGGGATCTACAAGGAGCATGATTCCCTCGTGCACCCAAAGCAATCATTGTAGGGATCTACAAGGAGCATGATTCCCTCGTGCACCCAAAAAAAAAAAAAGGACACAATGACTTAACCTATAGAATTCTTTTGATTATCAATTTGTTTTCTCAAGGCTTAGAAAGCTTTAATATTCAGTTAACTGAACCCAGTAATAATGTTAGGTCTCAACCCCATCTGTTCCTAAGCAAAATCAAACACAAATTACCCACTACGATTTAGCAATTTCAGAAGCATTAAATGACTAGCAAAAGACAGACAACAATCCATTCTTACTTGGTCATACAAATACTCTATCTGTTTAGCCTGTTGAAGAACATGTGTGGCCATAAGGTGATTCAGTGCAGACATTTCTACCATCTTAGTCTCAGTTTCTTGAACAGCATCTAGAAGACTGGTCAATTCTACCTGTCCAAAAGACAGTGACAAGCAGTTCCAATCTTAAGCGGTGGAGAATCTCCATAATCAAAAGCATAAAGGGCAATTTGTACAAGATGGTCTTCAACCATAAGCAAACATACGATTTACCTGAAGAGCTTGTGTTTCATCATCCAATAGTTGCTGCTGAACTCTAAGGGGTTCAGATGGAAATTCATTCTTTGACTCCCTCAGCTCTGAATGATCAGATTCAGATAAAACCAGTGAATTTGGATTAGTGGCATGGTGTAGCTTTCGTCTTGGTATTACTCTATTAATGGCATCCTGGAAGCGAATGGCTCTGAGCTGGTCAAACTGAGCTGTCACAGAGTGGAGCCTCTCACTTAAAATCAAAACCTGACAACCATAGTAGCAGATGAGCGACAAAGAGACCTAGACTATAGAACTCTCCCAACAAACTAGCTGAGTTCAGTAGTTTTCACCCAAAGAGCATGAGGTTCTAGAAAAAAACTAAACATCTTTATTTCGACAAGTAAAAAAAAAAAAAAAGAACCAAGTAAATTGAGTGTTTTTCCGGGTAAGCTAAAGATGGAGACCTGGCTCAGAAGTACGAAATTACTAAATTGTTACAACAGACAGGAAACCTACAAAATGACCCTTGCTAGCATCAAATCTGGATAACGAACCACCAGGGAGCAGAATGACTTCTGTAAAGAGCACAACAGAGAGATATGCTAATGTTCATGAAGAAACTGCAGTAGGGATATCAACTACACACCTCTTGTCAAAACAATCATCTCTGTTAAGCCACAGATCAAAACTTAAGAATTTCTAGACAGCACTCCTTTGTTATTTTAAAGCAGCCAACAGCTTGAAGATCTATCATAATTAAAGGGAGATTGATTACTTAAGATTTTACCGTTCTGAACTAATAAAATTGAAGCTACTAGAGTAGTCGAAGTTCCGAGTGTGGCTAAACAAGCCTCTTTATGAGGTTTTAAGCAAGAAGGTAAGCCACCTTTCTATGAATTACTCTTTTACCTAAGCGAACAAGGCATTGCCATGTGGCAAAAATAGGGATGCAGGAGTTCCACTCCCTCCCAGTCTGCAAGACTTCCTTCCATTTTAAATAAATTACCTTATTTTATTCTCCTGCTCCCTCCCAACACCCTAAAAAGAATGGCACAAAATTACACAATCTGCAAAAACATAATAAGTATAAAACTAGTAAACATGTATTGTTTGAAGGCAATACAGTTGACACATACATAATCATTGAAGATGCATCCAAGCAACCACATGCTAATGTTTTGCCAAATAAAAAAGCAAAAGAACAAACTGAAAGGATGCTGCAATCTTACCACTCCATGTCTGTGGGCTACAATATCAACATTAGAACTACCACCACCGAGACCAAGCCATGCCCTTGAATTTATATTCTCATTTTCATCATTTATCCTATTTTTAAGAATATCTATCTGCTCTTTGCATGCTTTTATGAAAACAGTGACCTGCATAGAAGGCATTTATCAGAGTAGCAAATCCTATTGCAAAATAAGCAATTGTGCACTCAGTGGTAAAAGATAAAAGGAGCTTATGTAATGTGCTTCTGCAGATACAACAACAGCAACAGCAACAAAAATTTCGGTCAACTCACCTCATGCTCAATGCTGTCTCTTTCATGTTCAGTAGTGCGGTGCAGATCTGTATAATCCTTCCGATGTTTAACAATAAACTGTTCCAAACTCTTGATGCTTTCAAGCTGGCAAATCAAAGAAAGTAATTATTAGCATCTGATGCATCATTACCTAAAAGAAACCATCCTCCAACTACAATGGGAACTCTGGACATCATGGAATCGGAAGATCACGTTTTCAATGAATTCTCAATTTCTTTGTACATTGATGGTGTTTATTATGAGGTATTTGATTCTCCCAAGCATAATTGTCAGGGCGATCAAGAAGGCGATCGAGGCCATCCTGGGCGCCTAGGCGTCTAGGCTTTGCCTAGGTGACCAAGGCGTTCCCAATGTATTTTTTTTTATTTCTAAAATATTAATGTTATATTAATACTTATATATAATCAACATTTAAAACATAACTTCATTAATATGGTAAAACCAACAAGGCAACAAATAAAGAATAAAGTATAGGACATAAAGAAACATATTTACAAAAAACACAAAATCACAAATCAATAAAGTAAGAACTTAGAACTTAGAACATCGTAGTATATAAGTAAGAAGCAAGACTGCAAAGAGGAAGACTATAATGTTACGTACCTCTATGATGCCAAAATAAATACTTGTGCTTCTATTCCTCTAAAAGTAATAAATCCTGCAATAAAAATATATGCAACAAGATTGCAAGAAAGAAATTCTCATATATCTAAAATCACTAGATTCATTACCGAATCCCCTAAAAATGATTCATAACCAATTGCTAAAAGCCTAAAACCCAACTGAAAAAATTCATCTCAAAACAACCGGCATGCCAGAATTAACAAAGAATAAGGGAAAAAAGGAAAAGAAAAAAGAACATTCTGAAATGGAGGAAAAACAGAGTCTGTCGACTCAGAGTCTCAGACACTCCACATTCGGAAAGAAAAAAAAAAGTCTGACATTCAAACAAAAAATAAGTTGCAGAAGAAACGAAAGCGAGCACTGAGAAGAAGAAGAAGAAGGATTAAAAACATAAAAAAAAATCAGACATTCGAAAAAAATTTGCTTTGCAGAGGAAAAAGTCGATATTTGAAAAAAGTTTTTTCGACAAAGAAGAAGAAGAAGGGAGTCTGAGACTCTAACACTCGACATTCAAAAAAAAAAAAAAAAGTTCGACATTCTTTTTTCGAGTCTCGACAGAGAAGAAGGAGAAGAAGAAGAAGGGAGTCTGAGACTCTGACACTCTGACATTCAAAAAAAAAAAAAAAAGTTCTACATTCTGTTTTTTGAGTCTCGACAGAGAAAAAGAAAAAGGAAGAAAAAGAAGAAGGAAGAAAAAGAAGGAGAAGAAGAAAAAGAAGGAGAAGGAGAAAAAGAAAAAGAAGGGAATCTGACACTCTGACACTCGACATTAAAAAATAAAAAAAAAGGTTCGACATTCTTTTTTCGAGTCTCGACAGAGAAGAAGAAGAAGGAGAAGAAGAAGAAAGGAGTTTGAGACTCTGACACTCGACATTCAAAAAAAAAAATTTGACATTCTTTTTTCCAATCTCGACAGAGAAAAATCGACATTCTTTTTTCGACAGAAGAGGAGAAGAAGAAAAAAAAAATAGAGACATTCAACACTGAAAATCGATAACAAAATAAACCTAAAATATTATTTTGTACTTGAAAAATGACCGTCGGAATGGGAATAATACCGCCGGAGACTCGGAACTGAACCGTCCTCGACTAGTCGGAGACTCGGAAGAGGAAGAGTAGGAGAGGAAGACACCGTCGCTGACTCGCGAGTTTGGAGAGAGAGAGATGAGAAGCCCTAATCGTTTCAGGCTTTGAACAGTATTCTCAAATCGTTTTGAGAAGACTCTTTATTCTATTTTTTTTTTCTTTTGGTGCTTATTCCACATGTCACGGTTTTTTTTTTTTTTTAACCACATGTGACGGTTGATTAACTTGGTTTTATTAAAAATATATATATATAAAAATAAATAAATTAGATTTATCTTTTAATTATAATATAAGTATTGTTATTTGTTACATAACTTACATAATATAAGTATTGTTACATAAGTATAGTTATATAAATAAATAACTTAGAATTAACTTTTGATTATTATATAAGTATTGTTACATAAGTATAGTTATAAAAATAAATAACATAGATTTATCTTTTGATTATTATATAATTATTCTTACAGAAGTTTAGTAATAATCTAATCATCTATGCTTTACCAAAAAAAAAAATAGTATCTAATCTATGCTATTAGTCTATCACTAATGAATTAATAATTTAATGTGAGTAGATAGTATATTTATTTAAGGTATGGTCATGCCATTATATATATATATATATATATATATATATATAAGCCTTAAGGTCATGCCAATCCGACAAGCTTGAATCTTACGCGATGCGAATTAGGTAACGAGAAATGGTATTGTGAATAAAGGCCCTCATGGTTATAGAAGTATTTCCCTTTGTATCTACCATTTTTTGTTGTTACTGGATTAGATCAATTATCACCATATGTGTTGGAACTTGGAATTAAAAAAAAAAATTGAATGTGAAGGTGATTAAGATAAACCTAGATCATGTCATTGGATTATTATTATTTATGGTAATACTCCCAACGCACTAGATATATATGTTATATACTTATATATATGTACAACTATTTAAGTTCCTGCCAAGTTGCCAACCCCACAAGCTTGAATCTCACACGACGCAAATTAGATAACGAAATAGGTTCTATTAGGGAACTTAATAACGTGTGGCTGATAAAAGTGGATGGCTGAAATTGAATTGCAAGTAAACGGAAACCTTAAGAGGACAGCCTTATCCCCATAACCATCTTATTAATGTTTTATAATTTATACACACACTTTTACCAAAAAAATAAAAAAAAATACAGGCATAAGCTATTAGGTGGTCGCTTAAGCCCTCTAGGCATCTTAGGCGACGCCCAGAGGACCTGGGTGACCGCCTTTCTCACTTTAGCAAGGTGCCTAAATGCCCAAGCTCCCAAAAAGCGCCTAGACATATATGCGACGCCTAGGCGAGATTTTTGTTGTCAACACTACATTTTAGATTTGGAGTACATTTTTTTCAAATCTAAAATGCAGGGTTGATAACCCAAAAAAAAAAAAAAAAAAAAATCTCCTCTAAGGATGGTGATAACTCTAAAATAAATCGTTGACAACAAAAATCTTGCCTAGGCGTCGCCTATATGTCCAGGCGCTTTTTGGGAGCCTGGGTTCTTAAACGCCTTGCTAAAGTGAGAAAGTCAGTCGCCCAGGTCCTCTGGGCGTCTCCTAGGGCGCCTAGGACGCCCAAAGGGCCTAGGCAACCGCCTAATTGTTTATGCCTGTATTTTTTTGGTAAAAGTTTATGTGTATAAATTATAAAACATTAATAAAATGGTTATGGGGATAAGACTGTCCCCTTGAGGTTTTCGTTTACTTGCAATTCAATTTCAACCATCCACTTTTATCGACCACACGTTATTAAGTTCCCTAATAGAACATATTCCGTTACCTAATTTGTGTCGCGTGAGATTCAAGCTTGTGGGGTTGGCAACTTGACATGACTTTAAATAGTTGTACATATATAAAAGTATATAACATATATATCTAGTGTGTTGGGAGTATTACCATAAATAATAATAATCCAATGACATATGGCGATAATTGATTTAATCTAGCAACAACAAAAAATGGTAGATACAAAGGGAAATACATCTATAACCATGAGGGCCTTTATTCACAATACCATTTCTCGTTACCTAATTCGTGTCGCGTAAGATTCAAGCTTATCGGACAGGCATGACCTTAAGGCTTAAATAAATGTACTCATATATATATATATATATATATATATATATATATATAACATATAATGTCTAATGGCATGACCATACCTTAAATAAATATATTCACTACTCACATTAAATTACTAATTCATTAGTGATAGGCTAATAGCATAGACAATTAGATAATAGATACTATTTTTTTTTGGGGTAAAGCATAGATGATTAGATTATTAATTTATTATTATTAAACTTATGTAAAATAATTATATAATAATCAAAAGATAAATCTAAGTTATTTATTTTTATAACTATACTTATGTAACAATACTTATATAATAATCAAAAGTTAATTCTAAATTATTTATTTATATAACTATACTTATGTAACAATACTTATATTATGTAAGTTATGTAGCAAATAACAATACTTATGTAAGTTATTTTTATAATTATACTTATGTAGGTTTTGTAATAAATAACAATACTTATATTAAAATTAAAAGATAAATTTAATTTATTTATTTTTATATATATTTTTTAATAAAACCAAGTTAATCAACTGTCACACGTGGTTCAAAAAAAAAAGAAAAAAAAACCGTGACATGTGGAATAAGCACCAAAAGAAGAAAAAAAAAACTATGGAATAAAGAGTATTCTCAAAACGATTTGAGAATATTGTTCAAAGCCTGAAACGATTAGGGCTTCTCATCTCTCTCTCTCTCTCTCTCTCTCTCTCTCTCTCTCTCCAAACTCGCGAGTCAGCGTCGGTGTCTTGCTCTCCTACTCTTCCTCTTCCGAGTCTTCAACGAGTCGAGGACGGTTTAGTTCCGAGTCTCTGGTGGTATTATTCCCATTCCGGTGGTCTTTTTTTTAGGTACAAAATAATATTTTAGGTTTATTTTGTTATTGATTTTCAATGTTGAATGTCTCTGTTTTTTTCTTCTTTTTCTTCTCCTCCTCTGTCCAAAAAAGAATGTCGATTTTTCTCTGTCGAGACTCGAACAAAGAATGTCGAACTTTTTTTTTTTTGAATGTCGAGTGTCAGAGTCTCAGACTCCCTTCTTCTTCTTCTTCTTCTCTGTCGAGACTCGAAAAAAGAATGTTGAATATTTTTTTTTTTGAATGTCGAGTGTCAGAGTCTCAGACTCCCTTCTTCTTCTTTGTCAAAAAAAACTTTTTTCGAATGTCGACTTTTTTTTCTGCAAAACAAATTTTTTTCGAATGTCTATTTTTTTTTTTAATCCTTTTTCTCTGCTCCGTGCTCACCTTTGTTTCTTCTGCAACTTATTTTTTGTTTGAATGTCTAACTTTTTTTTTTTTAATGTCAAGTGTTAGAGTCTTAGACTCCCTTCTTCTTCTTCTTCTTTGTCTAAAAAAACTTTTTTCGAATGTCGACTTTTTCCTCTGCAAAGCAAATTTTTTTCGAATGTCTGATTTTTTTTTTTTTTAATCCTTCTTCTTCTTCTTTTTGTTCTTCTTTGCTCAGTGCTCACCTTCGTTTCTTCTGCAACTTATTTTTTGTTTGAATGTCGACTTCTTTTTTTTTTTTTTTTCGAACGTCGAGTGTCTGAGACTCAGAGTCGACAGACTCTGTTTTTACTCTTTTTCAGAATGTTCTTTTTTCTTTTCTTTTTTTTACTCCTTTTCAGAATGTTCTTTTTTCTTTTCTTTTTTTCCCTTATTCTTCATTAATTCTGGCATGTCCATTGTTTTGAGATGAATTTTTTCAGTTGGGTTTTAGGCTTTTAGCAATTGGTTATGAATCATTATTAGGGGATTCAGAAGTGAATCCAGTGATTTTCTAGTGATTTTAGATATATGAGAATTTCTTTCTTGCAATCAATCTTGTTGCATATATTTTTATTGTAGGATTTGTTACTTTTAGAGGAATAGAAGCACAAGCATTTATTTTAGCATCATAGAGGTAAGTAACATTATAGTTTTCCTCTTTGCATCTTGCTTCTTACTTATATACTACGATGTTCTAAGTTATAAGTTCTTACTTTATTGATTTGTGATTTTTTGTTTATTATAAATATGTTTTTTTTTTATATCCTATACTTTATTCTTTATTTGTTGCCTTGTTGGTTTTCCTATACTTTATTCTTTATTTGTTGCCATGTTGGTTTTCCCATACTTTATTCTTTATTTGTATATATATATATATATATATATATATATATATATATATATATATATATATATATATATATATATATATATATAAGCATAATATAGCATTAATATTTTAGAAATAAAAAAAAATTACACTGGGAACGCCTTGGTCGCCTAGGCAACTAGGCCCCCAGGATGGCCTCGATCGCCTTGGATAGCCTTGTCGCCCTGACAACTATGCTTGTGACGCCTTGGAAAATCGGGCGCCTTGTCGCCTAGGCGCCCCGTCAAGCTTCCAACACCTTGACACCTTGACAATGATGACAACAAGACTTACTAAACTAAGAAAATAGAAACTCCCTAAAATAGTCAATTCTAAGGAAAAAAACCAAAATAGTAACAAAATTCCTTGATGCATACTCAATGGATCTTCTAGAAGAATCTTGAGGATCTTAAACAAGCTCCTGTCACATGAACAGTACCATGTGGTAGCAGTGTCGAGAGGCTGCAACCCATTGCAAGCTGGCTGGCCCAACTCCAATGGTCCACTGTTGACTGGGCTGATTCTGCATCACCCTTCCCTTCTATACTCATATTTTATCTGTTTCATAAATATTATACTCCCCACCTTATTACTATATTCACCATTTACTTATTTTATTTTTCCCTTTTAAATCCTGCTTTATTCCTCCTCACATTACTTTTTCCTCTTTTATTTTAGTCCTTCATTCTTCCCAAAATACCCTTCACTACATAGTTAATTCTGTTTTGTCCATCTCTTAAGTTTGCTTTCAAATCTACCCCTCATTATTAATTTTCCCGGGACATCCCAGCCTCAGATTTTCTTACTAAAAGAGATCGAAACTTGCACCCAAAATTACAAGATTGCCACCACCTTCTTGTATTTTAGGTTTATTAGTTTGGGTGGACCCATTAGTGGACTAAATCAGGTTTTTCGACCCAGGTTCGCATCACTAACCATATGAGCAAAGACATTATCAATAGAAGGAGAATGAAATGTCAGGAAAGATGGTATACATACTGTTTTCAATGCAGCTTTCATAAAAGGTGAACGTTGTCGAGGTTTCGGCAAAATGAAAGATGCCAATATGGCTGCAATTTTGGACTGTCAAAAATAGAACCCACAAAACAGAAATTAGAAGAAATATAGGGAATCAGGTACCTTAAGTGCTAATCTCAAATTGGGGCAGGAACCAAAAAGGCCACACATTGTGACATACGTTTTAAAGCCTTTTTTTAGAAGATGGGGAAGGGATTCAGGTGCTCCAGAATAGATTTCATTTCAATCCTAGTACAAGTATTTAAACAGATTTGTTCCCGATCAGAAACATCTTCTTAAACACGCCAACTGGGGGTGTGGGTGGGATTATTAGCAAACCTCATCATATTCGAGAGAAAGAGCTACAGAATGCACAGTATCCTTGAAATCCTCAGTTCTGTCCCTGGTTCTCGACATCCCCCTAAATTCCACAAGTCAGGGAAAAAACAAACTCAGTATGGATCCTTGAAGCATCACAAAAACCAGACTCAAAGCAGCAAAGAGAGGAAATAAAGGCCAAAAAAAGACACATAACTGGGTTTTTGGTTTTCTTCAGTTACTTATTAGGGAAGAATTACGGAAGTTACTAGAAGCAGCCTCCTCAATGTTAACCACCACATCAACTTCAAATAATAAAACAACAGAGGAACAAGTGCACCAATTAAAATTCTGAATCCCGTATTAGAAAGAGGTATTGACTGTGGCTTATGAATACACTCAATACAGGCCGATTGCATGATTGATGATTGTTATCTGTCAGACTTTAGACAATGAGCTACATTTCTTTAGTTCAGTTACACTGGATTTTGATTATCAGTGGAGTGTGGACTGTGATTTATGTATACACTCAGTACAGACCAGTTGCATGATTGATGGTTGTCTTCTGCTACACTGTTACATAGTGAGGTAGCAGTATCTGTAATTCTATTACACTATGAATGAATGAATTTATGTGTTTGAAATTGTAATTAATGTTTGAACTTGTCAGGTCACCTGGAGGAAGTAGGGAACTTGAATTTGTGTTTTATTGAGTTTAGCACATTAAATTAAATGTGATATTTTTATATTCATTGGCTCATAAATAGGGATTCTCATTCTTTCTTTACCATATTAAAGTGTCACCATAGATATTTGGTGGTAGGAACTAGATTTTGGGGAATCTCTTCAGTCTTCACACTTTCTCTGTTTCTCCTCCTAGGCATACTCTCATTCTCTCTTAGTACTGCGTCAGCTCCTACACCTAACACAACTGCTGCCATTCTCACTACTAAAGACTAAAGAGGGCACTACTAACTCTTCTAGTGCTGGTGAGAAGGACAAGGAGAAAGAGAAAGAGAAGGACAAGAGTTGTGTGGATGTAGAAGCTTCAACCCAAATGTCAAAAAACTACATTCAAAATCTAGAATGACTTTAATAAGGACTATTCAAGGGGACAAAAGGATGACATCTACTTGCAAATATTGAGAAAAGATTTTTAATGGTGCAAGTGTCTTGGGTACTGAATAGCCATAGAAACACTTGTAAGAGGAAGACCCACAAGGATGTTAGCAAAAGCTATAGCACTCGCAAAGAGTGTTAGTGAGTCAGCTCTAAAGTTAGCAAATTTCAAGTTTGATCTGGAGAAGTACCTAAAAGGATTTTGCTCGAATGAAGCATTGTTATCCATTCAACATTTCTAAGCAAGAGTATTTTTAGATCTACGTAAATAACACCAATCTCATGGTTAAGTTATGTTCCAGAAATACAAGTGGAAAGGAAGTTATTGATATTTTTCAAGGTAAGGAAAAGTTGTAGGGATTTTTAGATAAATTATCATCATGAGTTTGTCTCACAACAGATTTGTGGACAGCAGAGCATCAAAACTTTGGCTATTGTGTTGTTTCATGCTATTATTGAACTGGAATCTTGACTAAAAGATTTGTTCTTTTGTAATGGACATGTTCCACGAATGATTCTATGATGAATTATATAAAATAAAATGGCCAGGCTGTAAAGGAGCTTTGTTCCAAAAAAATGTGTCATGTGTGTTGTAGTGCACATATTTTATATCTAATTGTTCGGGATAGGTTGGAAGAAAATATAAATGCTTTGGAAAAGATTAGAGACAGGGTTGAGTGAGTAAATGCTCCATCATCCAGGTCTGAAATTTTTGGGAATGCATTGGCTGAAATAATCAGGAGAATTCAAATTAAAGTTCAAAATTGAAATAACGATATTGATATCAATTTCTAATAAATCTTTGTTTCTTCTTAGACAAGTCTTTGTAGTTATTTTGCCTTTTGATCCCCTCCCCCCCTCTCTCCGGACACAGCCAAGAACAAAGTCATTTTGTCTTCTTGGAATTTGGATCACTTATGATGTGGGGTTTCTTTTATTTTCTTGTTCCTTTTCCTCCTTGTTTTGGGCTAAGGCCCTTGTCTTGTAAGGAGCGTAGCTCTATCCCTTGGATACCCAGGTTTGTTCTCCCTTTTTCGGGGTGTTGTTAATATATTTTTTATTCACCAAAAAAAAAAAAAGTCTTTGTAGTTGGTGATCTTTGTTACTTCTCTTGAACCAAATACTGCCCTAAAATTTCAAGTACAAAGGTTATAGTTGAAGTCTCAGCACTCAAGCCTCAATGACCAGTGTCAATTTGTCTACTTATTTGGCGAGTGGCAAACATTAAATCCAAGCAAACTGATTAATTCTTGACTCCTTAGGATGTAACATAGGCGTAATTTCCAAAGGCCTATGGAATTAAGCTTGTTGATGCCAATTATTAAACTAATGCTTGGTTTGTAAGTACACATGCATTTTTTACAACAATAACAGTTTCAGAAAGAAGGAACGGAGAGATAAAGTCCCCTTGCAACATTTCAAAAGCCAAACCTACAGAAACCATATAATGCTAGTAATTGAGAAACTACCAAATGCTAGTAATTGAGACTAACTACTGGGTGTTGACATGTAATTGCACACAAAACTGACTAGAGACTACAGAGTTAAATGGATGTCAATAAGCAACAGTCATTGGCCAAATATTCAACTGAGATAGATATCCCAAAAATAAATTCAAGCAAACACAAGTACCCAACTATATTTAAGTTATAAATTATGAGAAACAAAGCCACAAATTGATAAGTTTTCAATTTCCCACTTCTTTCCCTGTGAAACTCCACTCATAACTAAAGCCACAAATTGATAATTTCCAATTTTCCACTTCTTTCTCTGTTCAACTCCACCAAGGATTCATGAGCCACATAATATGGCTAATTGTTCACAGAGATTTCAGCCAATTGTTCAACTGACACAGGTAACCCAAAAATTCAATTTTGAAGGAAACCTAAGTACCCAACTCTTTCTAATTCACAAATTATGAGGAACCAAAGCCAATGACTGATTCAATTACAATTTTCCATTTCTTCAAATTTCTTCACCCGTTGATTTGTGACCCACATAATATATAATCAAAGAGATTGCCAACTATTCAATCTCTCTCTCTCTCTCCCCTCCCCCCAAAAAAAATAATTAAGTAAATAAATAAAAACCAGTTCAGAAATAAACCCAGTACCAACCTCTATTTATCTTACAAATCATAAGGAAAAATAATCTGAGATGAAAAAATAATTGAATTTAAATAGAGATGAATTTGGGATTTTGGAAAAGATAAGGGTAAACAAAAATTAATTTAAAAAATTAAGGGTTTTGTGAATTAAACAATTTATGTCCTTATTTAGTCACAAAAGAACGGATAATGAAGTAGTGAAAATTGATGAGGGGGCGATATAACAAGTGATCATTTTAGATATCTAGGTTCAATCATTAATAAAGGTGATTTAGAAGATGATGTTTCACAGAGATTAAAAAAAGAATGGATGAAGAGGAGAGGTGCATCTGGAGTGTCATGTGATCAGCGTATTCCTTTAAAACTTGAAGGAAATTTTTACAGGACAATCATTTGACCAACTATGATGTATAGTGCAGAATATTGGGCAATTAAGAAGCATCATATAAATAAAACTTAGTGTAGCTGAGATGAGGATGTTGAGATGGATGTGGAAAAACTAGGAAGAATAAGATAAATACTAAGTAATGATCATTTGAGATGATATATTCATGTTCAACAGAGGCCTTTAGATGCTCCAATACGGAAGATTGTTTTGATTTAGATTGAAGGATCTAAAAGAACTAAAGATAGACCTAAGATGACTATAGGGGAGGTGGTAAGGAAAGACATGCATAGCTTCGCCATGTTTCAAGTATGACATCGAACAAAGCTGATTGGAGAACAAGAATTCATGTAGCTGACCCCATTTAGTTGGGATAAGGTTTTTTTGTTGTTGTGGTTGTTGTCATCTCTACCTGAGAACCTGAACAGTAAACACCATAGGGTTGGGTCTGATTCAGGTGAGAGCTCTCATCCACATGAACACAGATCAAGGCGAATATTCAGGCCTTGGCTGCTAATCCACAATCCTTCAGAACCCAACCAGCAATCACTCGATTCAGCATACTAAAATTTAAGAAAAATTTCCCAAAACAGAACCTAGCAAAAGTTCAGGAACCAGGTCAGTTCTCAGGTTAATATGACTCACAGCAGAAAGGTTGGCTTGGGATAAAACTCTAGGGTTAGGTAATGAAGAACCAAGTCCAAAAAATGGTCCTATTTTTATATCTGTGGAGTATGGGATTTTATTGCTTAGGGTTTTATTTGTGATGGGTTGAATTATAATGCCCAAAAATGGGGGTCTAAGAGGGTTAACAAAAATCGATATTTCATTAGTAGTGGGGTCCACTAGGTATTCTAGTAGGCTTTAGTTTAGTGATTAAAAAGTCCTATTCGATTAGTGTGTGAGACCATCTAGATGTTATCTAGATTACTTAGGCTTCAACAATTCTAATTAACTAAGTATTTTACAGTCTGTTAATTAAATTAGTCTAGCTGCTAAGAGTCTCAAATTTAGGAGACTTTCTTTTGTTTTCTTATAAATATAACCCCCCCCCCTAATATGTTTATGGATAACGGAATGATTTAAGATTTAGTTTGCTTTGCTTTGAGATTGAAATTGGTGTCTCATCTTTCTTTTCTCTCCCTCCCCCCACAATCTCCTCTAAGGGTGTCAATTTAGCCTGGCTGGACCGAACTGGTCCGAATAAACCCCAAGCTTGGACAGGGCCAAACCCACCATGAGCCCTGTCAGAGCCGGATTTGGGCTCATTGGTTTCCAGACCCTGGCAGGGTCGGACCGGGCCTGGGTTGAAGCCTCAAGCTGAGCCTGGCACGACCCAACCTGACAATGTGACACATATATGACATATAAGTATAATATTTTATATAAACTAATAAACCTACAAACGAAAGTCAAAAAACCCAAAATCTCTTAAACTCTATTTCTCCGTCTTTTACTCTTCTTTCCTCTTTTTTTTTTTTTTTCCTTCACGGCCTCACCCCCGATTCCCAATTCTCAATCCCTCATCGGCATCCTCACACAGTTGCACAAAGGCGTTGACGAACTCCATCAACGAACAAGAACTCCAAGCCCCAAGGAACAAGGATCTTCTGAGCTCATCGATCAAGCCACGAACCTTAACTTTCCCATCGATTTCTACGCTAAATCCTGAATATCTTTAGTTTCCTGGTATGATTCTTAAATTTCCCAGTGATACTCGATAGTTTGGTTGGAAGGTAATGTAAGCTCAAGATGCATGTGAAACCGTCATGCTTCCCAGTTCAGTCCTTGAAATCTCTTTGACTTAATAGGAAATGCCCATTCGAAGTACACTAACCGGAATATTCTTTGATTAGCATTGTTGCAAAGTGATCATTTGTTTTTTTTTTTTTTTTAAATAGAAGAGCCCATTTAATGTACACTAAACCAGGGTCGTCAAGGCGAGCTTCCAACGCCTTGGAACGCCTTGGAACGCCTTGTCAACGTGACAACCTTGCACTAAACCTGATTATTTTTTTTTTTAGTGCAACTTGTTTGTTATTGAGTACCTTATTAATTGTGTTATTAAAAGTTCCATGCAAGTAGTTTTTACTTCGAGATTATTATTCATAATGATCCTTGGGCACTTTGGCGTTCCATGCCTTATTTGTTATTGAAGACCTTACTAATTGTGTTATTATCTTCTCTGATATCTCGATTCTAGTCTCTTTCCTCTCCCCTCTCCCCTTACGCTATCTAGTCTCTTCCTCTCCCCTTACGCTATCAAGTCTCTGATATCTAGTCTCTTTCCTCTCTTCCCTCTCCCATTACGTTATCTAGTCTCTTTCCTCTCCCCTCTCTCACACCTATGATTTGAAACCCACCACAGCAGATCTTGGTATCATAGCCTAACCTGGGCATGGATTCCTTTACTTTTAGAACTAGAGTTTGTTCGCGCAATGGAAAGAATTGATCATGAAGGGAACTCATGTACTTTAAAGCCCTCTCGTCCACAACAACTTTTGTCTTGAAAGGGTTAAAATGTGATAGTACTTTAGCGTGATAGCACTTTAAAGTCGGTTCAAGGAACATCAACAGTGCAGCCACAAAAAGAGTTGAAAAAGGACAAACAAGATGAACTTATTGTTTCTACTAAGCCTACCAAGGAAGTTCAATCCTTTCGAGCTATAAATGATCTCGTGAAAAATCCTATTGCGAAGAAAGTTGTTCCATATCATGAATTTGTTCTTCCCCACACATTACAAGACAAGGACATGCGATTAAAGATTCATATTCTGGATTTTGTTCGCAATGAAGATAAGAAGCCGCAAGTATCAGTTGAAGTGTTCTTACTCCTCCCATATTACAAAACTTCAGGACAAGTTTTTTTGAACCAAGGGGGAAGAATGAAGTCCCAATCCACAAAATGATCCTATTTTTTTTAACCAAGGGGGAAGAATGAAGTCCCAATCCACAAAATGATCCTATTTTTAATATCTGTGGGGTATGGGATTTTATTTCTTTGGGTCTTATTTGTAATGGGCTGAATTATAAGGCCCAAAACAGGGATCTAAGGGTGTGAAAGAAAATAGATGTTTAATTAGTAGTGAGGTCGACTAGAAAATGTAGTTGGCTTTGGTTTTGTCATTAAAGAATCCCAAATTGATTAGTTGTGTGATACCCAAGGTATCTAGGTTAATTATGCTTCAACATTTTAATTAGTTAAGTTTTTAAAAGATGAATCAAGGGAGATTGATCCAAATATATTAGGTAGCCCAAAAACACGGCATCGACATTATGAAAGGAAAAAAACAGAGAATAACAAGAAGGAGAAGAAGGAGTAAGAACATACATGAGTGGGGATAAATAAATTGGTATAACAGATTGAAGATCTAGATATTATACCATTGTTAGTTCTTGAATCAATCTTTTATTAGTTCTTAATTGGTATAACATTCAAGCACACTGATAAACTCATAAACATCAGCCAAGGACCAAATCCATAAATCTCAAACAACCAAGAAACTAAATCCATACAATAGTTGTCAAGGCTTCATCTGATGCCTTGGAAAATTGGGCACCCTAAGCAGGCGCCTTGGGCGCCCCTTTAGGTCTCCAACGCCTTGGTTCGCCTTGGCGCCTTAACAACCATGATCCATACATGTCAGAAACTCCAAAGCCAATAGTCCAAACCAGAAACCAAAGAAAAACAAATGGCCCAAATCCATTAATAATCAATTTTAGATAATCCAAACCATAAACCAATAAACCATCGAAAATCAAGCTTCCAAAATCTAAACCCACAAACTAATAAACCTCATATACAGAGAAGGGTGTCCTAGTGCACGAGGCTCCCACTACTGCAGGGCCTGGGTAGGGCAGAAAGTACGCAGCCTTACCCCCAAAATGTGGAGAGGCCGTTTTCTCGATGGCATACTAATAATAGACTGAGGGTTTAGAAGGCAATAACAGAAATAGTTTTCTAGATGGCAGACTAAGGGTCTAGAAGACTCCACGAGGCTGAGAGAGTGAGGGACTGAGTAATTTAGCTGACCTTATGTAGTTTGTTACCTTCAGGCTTCTATAGCTCCGTAGCTCCGGGCCTCTACAAACGCAATCTCCTTCCCAAATGGGGAAGGAAAAAAAACTCTAAGACAGCTGCATGTCAAGGTCCCACAAAACCTGAAACAAATACCAAATCAAAGCAACCTCAGGGAAAGTCGAAACAAGAATATAAGGAGTCATGAAACCTAAAAACCCTAAATAAACCACATTTAGAAGATAACTAACACCAACCATCGACAGCTAATCCTTTTTCAAATGTGGCAAATTCGTCCATAAGCCCATAAATATTTAAAAAGAAATCAACATAAAAAAAAATCAAAGAAAATAAAAATAGTAATTAAAGAATACTTGATCCAAGGATATTCTTCAAATCATCCTTAGAAGGGCTGGTGTTGCCACTGAGCACAATGAGCAAACATGTGGTGAGAGAGAGAGAGAGAGCTTACAAGCTTCCTATGGATATGCGTATGAGATGTGAAACTCAACCTTCGAGCAAAACAAAGTAGGGAGGATCTTGTTAGGGACCTCGGGTTACCAAAGGCAAACAGCGGAGGCCAAGAGAGTGTTGTACTAAAATTTTCTTTAGAGTATCTTTTTTTTTTATGGATGATGGTGTTAGGTGGATTGATGGTTATAATTTTGACTATTTTCTATGTTTGTGACTTATGAAGTAAATGTTATACCAATTTTATTTCAAACTTTATATCACTCTTATGTTATGCAAAAACGAAAATTGATTGATAATGACAAATAAGAACAACTATTAAAAATAAACATTCTAAATTTTGCATGAATTATATATAGGTAAACGGATAATTCTGAATTAATCCAAACAAAAAGTAAATATATCATCCACTCAAAGAACAGTAGTAAACAAAAACAATCCCAACAGTCCACATAAAAAGAAAAATGAAAAAATGATTATAATCCCAAAATCTCAAATATTCCCAAACCCTACTAACATTTGCAACTCACTTCAACAGCCCACACAAGAAACAGAACTTAAACAAACAACCAACAGAATCCAAGTAAAACTACTGACAGTAATATATGTCAGGCATGGCCGCATGTGTACTCCATGCATGAAGGCCTGCTCAGATAACAAATTGTAAGTTCCCATTCCTTCAAATTACAAAGAACGTTGGATATAAATTAATCAACGGTGTTGCGGTCCAAGACAGAAATTAAGGGTCGCCACCCACTTGCTTACCGCCACCGCATCTCCTTCAATGATCATAAGCGGATCACAAGCATAGAAATAAGGCAATGTTGATTTTATAGAAAAGCAAAACAAATTTTATTGTTGCAACGGATGAATCAGAGAGAGAAAGTAGAGCATAAATGAGAGACAATGACTTAGACACCAACGCCTACCCTGAGAGAGTAGACACGCAGCGGTGGGAAGAACACCGAGAGAGACAGAGAGGACGAAGCTGGAGCCCTAACCCCTGATTTGCTTATTTGAGTAATAAAAACTGTATTATTCGCCTATTAATTCCTCACTCAAATAAAAGTTTTTCTTTTGGGAAATTTACGCAGACCTTCCTTGACAATTCGTTTAAGACGCAACACTATCTTGTGCGTTTTAAATATTCTCGTTTACATTTTTTTTTTTTGGGTCTGAGAGAGAAGCGCTGAAACAGTCTGGATTTTGTCTGGCCTGATACATCTGAGCTACATCTGGGCTGTTTTTCAGTGTGTCATCTGAGCCTCTTCACATCGATTTTCAAAGGGGAAAAAGGATTTGAGACGCAGGTCTATAACGGTTCAAAGCTTCGAAGCGGCTGAATCAATCACCGACAATCCCATGCTTGTTTAGATTTTAAATTAAAAATAAAAAATAAAAAAAAATAAAAACCCGAGAAATCAGATGAAAAGGGAAAGAAAGAGATATAGGGAAGTGGAGAAACTGGATAATGCAAAGAAAGAGATATAGGGAAGTGGAGAAATTAGATATGGCAAGAGAAGGAAAACAAACAGGTTGGGGCTTGGGGAGAATAAGAGCTCGGGGGAAGAGAGAGTGCATACCTGATCCTTTGTTGCAATATAGAAGAGACACTTGGCTTGAAGTTAAAGACGCTCAACGGCTCACAACTTACAGAAGCTTGAGCCCCCCAGAAAATGAGTAGCAACCTTGGCTTGAGGTAGAAGACAGGAACCTCCCTTTTTTTTCTTTGGTAGTAGAGCTCACAGGAACTTGCAGGATAGAGAGAAATTTTGGGCCGATTTTGATCGGAGCGCTGTTTCAGATTCTCAGAATGGATTTGGGACGAAGATAGGAGAAAGGTTTCAGATTCGTTGGAAGAAGGATTTTAAACAATGAGGAATTGAATGCACCACTGAATAATTTGTGAATTTGACAGCTATGGGTCAAGTAGAGTATGGTATTTTAATTAATATTTGTGAAATTTACTCAGATACCCTTGACAATTGATTTATTACACAGATTTCGCTGCTATCCCAGAAGCTCCTTGCCGCTGTTACTTATCAAGTCGCCACTTTGTCGAGTATGGCTTTTCTACATATAAAAGCGGTTGGGTGCGTCGTTCTGTCGACTTTCATTCATCATCTCACACTTGTTGCAGCAGAATGGCGGAAAAAAACAAGATCAAATCTATTAGGGAATGGGTTGTAGAGCACAAGCTTCGGGCGGTCGGTAATGGAACCTCACACTTCTTCATTTTAATTTCTTAAACCTTCTTTTTTTTCCTTTCTAATTTTCTGTTCTGATTTTGTTTTGACGCTTTTTAATTTCTTTTTTTGTTTCCCTCTCTAATTTTCTACGCTTTTTGTCTCTGGTTTTTTACGCTTATAACTGATCACAACCTAACATGAAAACCAGCGTCAGGATCATTCATGCTAAGTACATCTCCAATTTCTCAGTTTTTTTTCCAGTTAATCGGTGGCCCTGACAAAATCCAGTTATGAATTCATCAAAAGGACCATAGCAGCCTCTCTTCGATCAGGCCCTCCCTCAGAGTAGGCAGAGGAGTGCACAAAATAAATCCCAAAACCCTAGAATAGTTGAAAATGGTAAACAGATACATTACCTTCCAAATGACGAGTGGAGTAGAGAGAACTCCTGCCATAACGACAACGGAAACCCCCTTTACAGTCCACCAGAACGGTTTGCAGGTAACAAATCCTTCTCTGTTTTGTGGTTTGCCGTTGGAGAAGAAGCAACAACGTATCTCTTAATCTCTGTTTGCCGTTGCCGTAGGGGAAGAAGCAACAAACCCTTCTTCGTTTAGCGGTTTCGTTGGAGAAGAGCAACAATGATTTTGCGGTTTCGTTGGAGACGAAGATGAGCAGTTACTTTTGCGGTTCGTGGGAGGAGGAACAACAAGCCTGTTTACCGTTTGTCTGATTTTTACTTAAAGGATATATATGTCAATTTACATTCAGTAGTATTATTGTCTTCCAGTATAATCGGATTTTTATCATCAGTTTTTAAATATGGATTATATAATTATAAAACATTGTTTGAAGGATAGTTCGTGTAATTTTTGTCAAGAGCAGTTCTATATAATAAACCAATTTTGCCTTAATATTTATTTCCAAAGTATTCTAACACATAATTAAATATATTTATAATTGAATTATATAGTTTTTAAGCAAATTTCTATTGACATAAGGTTTGTTATTTTTTCAAACGTCATAAAATATCTATTATATGCCACATAGATAGGTGATGTGTCCATGCTACTATTAGATAGAAAAAACGTGACTTGGATGGATAAAAATCCTTTCCATCCGTCCAGTCGAATATTGGACAGTTTGGGATACATTGGGCACAAATCCCAATGTAATCTCAATTGTTCGATGTTCGACTGAACGGATGGAGAGGATTTCTGTGCGACTTAGATTAACCATGTGTCAAATTTCATGGTTCAATTCCATTAAAAACCCTTCTTTGTATGCATATATTTATTTACATGTCCATGCATGTGTAATAATACTCTTTAAAAAATTATTATGTAATCTTGAAACTCTGAATGTTTAGATTAAAAAGATTATATAAATGAATGATTTGGATTTATTTTGTCATGTTAAAAAAATATCACATTATATTGTTACATGCATAAATACCCTGTTTTTTTATTCAGATGTACTCTTGGATTTAGAAATCTTGTTGTCAAATGTACCAAAATTATGACATTCATATCAATATCCAACAAGGTTTAGAATTAAATTATCCGATCCGTAATCAAAATCCAAATTTTCCTAGTATGGATCCCCTAAAACGAATACAAACACATATCAAATTGGATTTTCATTTTTAAACTATCCATTTACAT
Organism: Protea cynaroides; assembly: GCA_028583415.1. Taxonomy (NCBI): domain Eukaryota; kingdom Viridiplantae; phylum Streptophyta; class Magnoliopsida; order Proteales; family Proteaceae; genus Protea; species Protea cynaroides. The sequence continues at coordinate 125,350,950 of CM053276.1, forward strand.
CCATAAATCCCCAAAGGTGCAAACACAACCGTGCCAAAATTGCCTTCATAGATAGAGATAGACTAGTCTCTATTTTGTTGTTGAAGATACTTGAAGTTACCGGTTTACCCTTGGTACCAACAAAATAAATAAATGACTTGTTTACTCTTATTTGTGAATAATATAGAGGGAGAAGGTTCTCTACAACACCATTATGGGGAAATCTTCCAGCACAAATAAGCATCTGGCCTTCCCTCCCTCACTTCTCTCTCTCTTTCTCTCTTTCTCTCTTCCATCACTCCCACATGCAAATGATTTTTGAATTCAACTTAAATGAAATGTTCCCATATATTATTAATTTACAATTGCATCTACTAAATAGACAAATGATATGGTACTGGAAATATCAGGATTTGAAATATGTTCTTCATTCAGATGCTACATCTAAAACGATGCTAACTGAGTTCCAATGAATGACTCCAGCCCTAAGAGATTATGGGTGATACCCAACTTGAGAGGCAATGGGCTTGCATTGTTAGTCCATATCATCTGGAATCAAGCATCCAATGCCAATGTTTATGTTATGAGATGGGAAGGAATGTAGGACAATGAGTTCATGACTGCTTGAGCTTATTGTGAAGCAATGATGCTGGAGTGAGTTGATGATCTCCTCAGGGCAGTGAACCCACAACACATAAAGTCCAAACAAGACTAACGAAGCAAATAGCCAAAGCTCTTATCATTTTAAGACTCACTTTTGTGACTTGTCAGCTTAATTAATCTTATTTACATTTCAAGCTTCTTCATTCTCCAACATCTGATCCTTTAACTGAAGGTCCTCATTTGTTTTCTACTCAAATTAGCAGATCAGGAGAGAAATCCCATATATCAATTGCGTCAAAGTGGAAAGATTCATAAATAATAGTCCTCTTGTCCACCTTCCATGATGAATACGAGGACAAAAAGAAGATGCTGTTAACCATAGTACAGTTGCTTTAGACTATGCTTCAGAAGCTACACCCCAACTTCTTCATCTCAGGCTTGCTCCCAGCCAAAGATCCAACTCTGAAAACTGAGTATGTTGCATCCTGGACACCACAACAGCCCCAGACTTCACTTAAGTCACCACCTTCTGCCCCTCTTTCAGATGCTCAGAGGATGAGAAAAGGAACTCTCACAATTGTGCAGAGAAATGTTGATCCATTAGACAAGTTTATCTTCTGCTAACAATTTCCTGTGTGGGGATATTTGCCTGTGGCTCTTTTTTTTTCCCCTCTTCTTCTCTTTTTTAATGCAAGGAAGCTTGTGCAAACATTATCTTGTGGTACAGAACCATGGTTCTCTACTTGAATTCTGAAATAAATTCAGTGTTATATTTTGTAATAAGTGTTCAGTTTTAAAATTGTTGTAACTTTAAAATCTACAACATAATTAGTTTCAAGCAATAATCTTCAAATCCATTTATTTGCATGTATCAAAACATAACCTATACCATACCAACTTATACCTGTGTTCCAATTACCCCACTTTTTGCACTCCTCCAAGCACTCAGGGCCTCTTATAGATGATATAAAAAAGAGAAAAGGGGGAGAGGGGGGGGGGGGGGTGTGGGCAGGGGGATTTCCTTCTTTTTTTTTTTCTTTTTTTTTTTTTTTTTGTGGATATTATCTTCCAAAAAAGTTGATTTTATGCCACAATCTTGGTCAATATCAATTGCCACCTTTAAAGAGATCAGCCCCGCCATAAGGGTGAATTCTTTAACTGAATACCAATGCCCATATAATTTATCATGTATCAAAGGGAAAAAAAAATTCCATTGGAACAAAACAGTACCATGCTACAAAAGCAAATACTTATCTTATGATAGCCAGCCTCAATGATTAGACTAAGACTTCAGAATCAACCAAAGTAATATGAAGAAAAGCATGTCAGTAACATCAGCATTAGTGCATCATTGGGAGCGATAAGTCACCAGCTTTCTTTCCCAGTTTTTTGGATCATAGTCCATTTGGGTATTTAAACTATGGAACACAAATTTCTCCACTGCATTGGCATTGCAGCTGTAGTTATTGGTTCTTGTTTGATTTTGATTTTTGTTGAGAGCAAAATCAAGGAATCAAGGATATTTGTAGCCAATGAGGAAGTGACAGATATCTGAAGCAAAGATACTGTTATTTACTCGGGTTGTCTTGTGGATATAAGCATTCAGATTTACTGTGCATGGCCCTATCCTCCATGACCTACTTTTTAATGGAATTTCTGTCAGATATTTCATAGGTTAAGCAGAAGTCATGATATATATATAACTACTTGTATATATGAAGAGTTTCTAGAAATTAAATACATAAACACATGACTGGACAGCAGCCATTAGCCAATGCCTGTTTCATAACCAAAATTTAATAATGGTCACCACAGCAGTTCTTACTTGCAAAAATCTCATTATCAATTCACTACACCTGTGGGAGTTTGCCTTTTGACTGAAAGGAAAGGTATTATCATCTGAGACTTTCAATGTTACTAAATCTTTCCTTACAAAACTTATATATGCAGGCAGCCAAATGCTGACTATGTCCTGACACTAACTAAATCTAAGAAACTATATATTTAGAAATTAGAAAAAAGAATCAAGGTCCATCTTATAAAATATATAAGGGATTAATTTCATTTTTAAAATTTTGACTGAATGGGTTGTGTTGAAGCTCTATGAAGAATCAATGTTGGTTGGCACTTGGTTAACTGTTCAAATACCATTTCCCAGTATGTGTACCTCTGTGAAGATAATTAATTGTATATTAGTACAGAACAAACAGAGGAATTTCTTGTGGGAACAGGGAGTGGGAAAAATATTCCTCTCTTTTCAACAGTCGTCTGCAAGGAGGAAAGAAGGGATTAGGCTTCAGAAGGGTCAGAGGTCAAGAAATAATTTGTTGTTTCCCCTTATTCTACGGTAATCTCTCATTGCACAGTCAAAATGAGGTGGAATCAAATGGACCCAAATTTAACTTGGCTGACAAATTCCCCCTTAGTGTCCTTGTATTTCCAATTTACATTCTCCTATCCTTTTATTTGTTATGAGACTGGTCAAGCAATAGAAGATGATTTCTTATTAAAAAAAAAAAAAGAGAGAGAAAAGAAAAGGAAAATACAGCCTATACTAGATACAAAAGCCTAGTACATCGAGAGCTCATGATGAAACATTGCAATGTATTTTAGACAAGTAAGTTTATGATGAATCTGCTCAGATCAAAGAACAGAAGCAAAATATCGAATTAGAAAAGAACGGCTAAAAAAGACCCGAGACAATGGGGGGGGGTATCAACAGTGGCTGGCGCAAATGGAGACATCTGTCAATAACAAGCAGGATGCACAGAAAGACCGGCTAAAGAAGACCTGAGACAATGTGGTGGGAAGGGGGTGAACAGTGGCTGGCACAAATAGCAACATCTTTCAATAAAAAGCAGGATGCATAGAAAGACAAGGAGTGTCTGGAGATACAAATAAAATGTATGCGTGATAGGGGAAATGAGTTTCAAGGACCACCACGTACACTGGAGCTTCTGAAAATGGCTGACAAGAAAGATTGTACTCCAAATCTAAAATGCAGCATTGACAACAAACAAAAAAACTAAAATCTGCAAAATCATCTACTTTAACTTCAAAACCACAATAATAAACAAAGAGGATACAAAAATATAATTTCAATGTTTTAGACATGAGAAAAATGAAATATTCAAATTTGAACACAAGTAACTTCAGAGTGACCGAGACATCCATGAGTTGCACATGTCAGAGTAGCAGTACAGGAGCCTGAATACAATTAATTAAGTCGACAAAGCAACAACTTTTTGAAAACTTTGGGTGAATATAGATCTAGAGAACTATAATGCCTTTTCAATCTCAAGAAGACTGAAACAACAAGGCTTTATATCTACAAGAATATGCTTGCTGATATACAAAAGAAAGATAAAGTTGAGAAATGGAGCCCTCCAGAAGAAAGTGTCAGACAGAAATCCAAAAGAAAAATATCAGCCACCAGAGTAAGAACTAAGTGACAGAACTTTCTCTTAACTCTTAAACACAACAACAAAGCCAAGTATATTACATAAGATTTGTTCCAATAACGACCCTAAAAATAAGCCATGAACGTCAAGTGTTTTAGTATGTTATTTTGTTAAATAGGGCAGTTCTCTTTTCCATGGATAGTATTCAGCAGGGAAATGAAAGAATCAACAAATGTACCCAACATCAGCTTGAATGAAATTGTAAGAGACATGAAAATTTGCTCCTTCATTTAAAGGTAGGACTTGTTACTCCTAAAATCAAACAATTATCCTCCCTAGCAAAATCCTATATACACTGTTTAATCTCCCCCCCTCCAAAAAAATAATAATAATAAATAAAAAATAAATAAATAAAAGCCAGCCAAAGATATTGTTTCATTATTGGAATTGCACCACCAAGGTCACCAGGAAAACAAGAAATTACAATTGCTAGAAGCCCTGGCAAGCCTGATAAGAAGAATAAATTTCCAGGGGCCTCGCCAAATGAATACCACAGAACTTTAGTTCCTCAGCCCTTCAAGCCTTAACCAATTTCAGTCGGAATTATAGAAGCCAAATCCCCCCCCTTCAACCCATCAACCTGTTAAATCTGCACCTCCCTTCACTTGTTTCTATGCAATTTTCATTGAAATCTGAACTCTAGAACTCCTTTTTCCAAGTATCCTACTTGAAGTAGGACTCATTAAAATACATACCAAAACCCATCCTATCCTCTATTTTCTTCAGCAGATTGATCATTTGCCTTGCTAAATGTGTCTTCTATCACTATAATTGATTTTGTAGATGGATTTTATACATCAACATGGTATCCTAGGGTAACCCCATCTTTGTCCTACACCACGGCCTTTTTACATTAGTTTTTCTAGCAGGGGTGGGACTGATTGGCTTTCAAATCTAACCATGAGTGTTTAATTGTTATTTGGTATTAACATTTTTTTAACTCAGGTCCTAGAAAACATCACCCCCCCCCCCTTTTTTTTTTTTTTTTGTTTGTGTGTGTGTGGGGTTTTTTTTCTTTTTTGGGTGGGGGGGGGGGGGGGGGGGTTAAAGAGGCAAAAAACACACTGTCCTCCTCCCATAACAACTTGCCTACTCGGGAAAACAAAATATGCCTCATATGATAAAACCTCTCCTACTGAAAAATTTCATTCAACCTTTCAATTAAGGTCAGCAAGTATCAGGAAAGACCACTTCATTCTGAACCTTTTCAGCAAGTGTAACCATTGTTCCAACGAAAACAATAATGCCAATAAAATGCCGACAACTCTCCTCACTTAACAAAAAATGCATCCATTTGGGATTGAGTGGGCTGTAGATAATATTATGGTAAATGGTGAACTTTATATCCCCATATACAGTCAATAGCAAAAAGAAGAGTTCAGTGATATTTTTACTCATAACCCAACGGAGTGGAAGATCAAGCTAAGAGCAAATAACCGTTTGGAACTGATAACCAGATCCTTCTATCAAAATTTGTGACATTTTACTCATAAAAAGGAAAGGAAAATCAGTGACATTCTTAAATCAAATTACTAAGCTTCTCAATCTCAATGAACAAATTAATAACGCGAGGAACCAAGCTTACTACATCACTGGAACCTGTAGTTGTGAAACATATGAGCTAAGCTTAAATATGTCATTTTTTTGTCATCCTCGATTACGTAAAGTGATTCAGAAGAACCAGAAAATAAAATCGCAACTCTCAGTACTAGATTCTATCTCAAACAAAAGCTTTAAATTGGGAAGACTATCCAAAAACCAGATATGAGTAACCTGTTTCACTCCATGACTACTTTAGCTCCAAGAGCCTTCATCTTCTCAATAATTTGCTCCCCTTCTTCTTTCGACACCCCTTTTTTTATCACCGCCGGCGTCTTCTCCACCAAATCCTTTGCTTCCTTAAGACCCAAATCAGTAAAACTCCTGACTTCCTTGATGATCTTTATCTTCGCCGCAGCCTCATAAGACTCCAACTTCAACTCAAACACAGTCTTCTCTGGCTTCTTCTCCTCTTTCGCCGCCGTTGCCTTCATCGCCCCCATTCCGGCCAACGCAGCAGCTCCTGGCTTCATGACCCCCACAACTGGTGCCTCCTTCATACCCAATTTCCTCATCAGAATTGATGACAGCTCTGTCACTTCAACCAATGTAAGCCCTGAAATTTCATCTACCAACCTGAAAACCCGATCGGTTGGAGGGCTCCGATGCTCTGTGGGATCAAAATTTGATGGGTCGTAATCCGCAGGAAGTCTCCTTTGATCAATCATCTCTAACTCTTCTTCCTCCTCTTTCTTTGCGGGAAGACTAAATGTCCGGGAATCCCAGTTCGATTTGATCGATTTTGACGACAAAGGGACAAGAAAATTTTGGTTTCTGCAGAACCCATCAGAGAAACGGCGCCCGAATCTCGTAATCAAGCTCATTTTGAGATTTTTGAGACTTGACTTCTTTCTATTTGACCTCCTCAACTAAAGAGAATCCATTAATAAGTATAAAAATCAAGAGAAAAAAGATCTGAGGTCTTAGACTTCCAATGGTTTGCAGTCTGCACACTTCGCAGAACTAGGAAATGTGGTAAACAACGAATGGAAGAAACGAAGTCAAAAACAGGAAACCCTTCCCCACATTTGCTTGTTGAGGGGTTTTGCCATGAAAATCAGAATGGCAAGGGCCATTTCAGGCTGTTAGAGAAGCTGGGCCCATGGTTAAGTGAGCCCATTAAATAAAGAAACTTCTCATGGGCTTTACAGAAGCCGAATGTCAAAAGACAAAAGCTAATGGTGGGCTTAAGGTCCCTAAATCTAGGGATCAGACATGGACATATCCAAAATGGATCCGATCATCCGGATCGTTGTATGGATCCAATGGGAAACTGATATATAGCTGATATCGGTATATAATAATATTAAAATAAGATTGGATCAGGAATCCCATCAGGATCAGTCAGTTTGAAAATCGATACGAATTTGTCGATCTGATACTGATTACTTGAACCATAGATGGGCTAAACGTGAGAAAGGGTAAGGATCTTGGATTCTTATAATTCCACCTTCAACCCCACTTTCTCAAACCGGTTAAACCTGATTTGAACACTAAATTGTTCCTGGTTTTCCATGTAAGGGACCTTAAAAAAAATACTCAGAGACCAAGGATTTAGTGATCAGCCGATAACAATTTTTAGTAGTTTTATTAGTGTTTTAGTCAGATCGGCCACGTGTCATTTCCTTATTAGTTGTACCATCGATTTGTATCGGTTTTCAATAACGTGTCTCATACTTATACCTTGAACTTTGGTATAAACTTCTATAAAAATCGAGTTAACTAGGAGAATTGGAAGTCGACAGAAAAAGGTTCAGTGCTAGCCAAAAAGATCCTCTGTCTGAGAGCCAAACGGGAGTGAAGATGTCCCAATACACTATGAGTAGCTGAGATCCTCACTGCTATTTGGCAACCACTACAAAGGATCTCGATTTTCAATACTGGTCAAATTTTTAAAACTATAAAGATCATTTTCTAAAAATGTCAAAATTCAGGGCCCTACATAAACCATAAGTGCACATGCATTTACCCTCCTATTTTGAACCGTCAACAATTGTTTAAAAATGTGTATTTTTCATCATTTTATATAGTATTCATCTTTTATATAGCCAGAATAGGATTTTTTTACCGTTTGTTTTGACTTAAAATGTTAAAAAAAAATTGTAAAAGTTAAAAAATTACATGAAGAAAAAGGTTCACATAAAATATCATTTACAAGCAAAACAAACAGGGCCATTATAGTTGAAAAAAAAATTAAAAATATAAAATTCATACATATCATATGTATTTTTCAAAAATTAGGTATATGCATTTACTCCAAATGACACTCCAGAAAAATTTAATTGTGTTTAATTTTATTAATTAACTGCTTTTCATCTGTCCTTCGCTGTTCTATATTACAAATATCCACAAGATTACAAGAAATACATTCTTAGAGCCTATAGACTAAAATGAAGCTGAAGATTAAGGAAAAACTTAAAAATGGATAGTAATGGAGATGAATCTGATGCTAAATTTTCAGCTATCAGGCTTTGGCTGCTTCTAATGGAGCTGCAGCTTTGCTAGTGATGATCTGCTCATAGAGATCTCTTATCTTCAACCCTACAATGGTCTGGAAGAAACCAGTTCCATTGTTACTTCCAGGGAAGTCAGAGTGCTTCAACATTTGCTGTGTAACTTCACCATAGAACTTTGTGGAGATGTTGCTCAGATGACTCTCCACATAAATTAACTCATCTAATCTGTCAAATTGCCCATCCATCTCCAACACAGACACCTAGTAGAAACAAGGGATAAAATTAAAGATATTAGAAGCAGAATCATGGTGACTAGATCATCTCCTTCTATCACTATTTGAACAGTTTCCATCCCAACAGTTCGAACTGGTAGGTGAAATGTACGGAAAGACTGAGGAGACGATGAAAGCCTGCTCTGGTGTTGAAGATGATTTAACAGTCTATGTGGGACTAAACTCCCAACAGTAATAATTCATATAAGAATAACAAAGCTTGAATCAGTTACCTCATGACCAAAGTAAGTGTCAGGGCCATAGAAGAATTTGATGCCAGGATATGAACATGTCAATTTCCTTCCACAAGGTATCCATGAGATGGTGGATCCTTCATCAAACAGGTAAACAGGGCTGAAGAACTTCACCCCTTCTTTCATTACTAACTTAACCCTCAAAACCTTCCCTCCATTGTCTCCAGGAATGAGTTGGGTTGGTAGGACTTCAATCACTGCATCTGCATATTGCTTCTGTGGGTCTGCATTATGAAACCATGATATGGAACTCGTGTTAATGATCAATAAAGATAGATAGATATCATGGACAAAGAAGAAGAATAGAAGATATTAGAACCTAATTATGGGAAGAAAAGTTTACCAATGTAGGCATCGAAGTCAGGCTTTCGAGCTTCGATACTAGCCTTAATACTTTCAAGACTGTGTCCACGCTCAGCCATGTCCCTCTGCATGCCTAGAAACATTAGCAGACCAAAGAAAATGGAAGAACAGTAATGATGAGACATAAGGATGGTGATAACTAATTACCTGAATTTTCCAAGCAAACTTGACTTCATTGCTGATGTCCAAATAGATACTGAAGTCCAAGAGATCCCTTACACGAGAATCGTACCTACAAATCACAGAAACAACAGCTCAATAAGCTCAACATGAGAGAGAAAATAAGGCCATGAATCCCCAATTAAAGGTGATTAAAATAGAGAGAAACCCCAAGCTAGCTTTTCACATAAGAAAAGTGAGAATCAGAAATTAAATTCAGACATCTCTTTAGAACAAATCCATAGAGAGGGAGGAGGAAAAGGAATACTAGTTCTCAAATATGAAGCTCTGAAGGAGGCTAATTTATGAAAAAGCTTCAGAAATTATACCCACAACTAAATTTCAAGTTATAACAGAATCAGCTTCAATGAAAGAAAAGAGAATCATGGAAACTTACATTGGGTGTAATCCTTCAATGACCAAGATCTTGGGAGGCTTAATAAGTTCAGGAGGATCCAGGAGACCAGAGACATGGTTATATATGGGCTTCTCAACAGAAATTCCATCCTTGAGAGCCTTGACTTGCTCATACATGAGATCAAAATTGTTGGCTTTTGGATCAAGTGCAGTGACTCCCTTCTCCTTCCTACCTGTCCTATCAAGTGAATGGTAATCATCCAAACAAATCACAGTGGTGGTATCACTGATTAGGGTGTTTGAGTCTGGGTTTCCACCCTTTGGTGGCTCTGCTGCACCACCAAAGACACTTGTCAATCTCCTCATGAAGGTACTCTTCCCACACCCAGAATCAGCTGCTAACCCAATCACCACTGTCTTTGATTCCTCTGCTGAGCATCTGATCTCAGAGGTGTTGCTGCTGGCTCTTCTGCTGCTTCTCCTGCTAGTGCTGAATAATACAACCTGTCTCTGGTGAAAACCCAAATAGGTTTTTGTTGGTATGGACACTGAACAAGTTGAATTTAGTGAAGGGATTGTGTAGACAGTGCAAACTGCCATTTTTCCAGTTACAGAGACCTCCCAGAAGGTTCTGAGGTGGGTTTTCTGAAATTAGCTACTGTTGTGAACAGATTTGAATGGGTTTTACTCCCTTTCCTTTGATTTATAAGGTAGAGCTGAGAGAACTGGGAGAACAAGAAAAGAAAGGAACTGAAAGTAGTTTGGATGATGGAATGATTGAATGGCCTCTGTTCTTATATGGGTTACTCTGTGCCCCTTGTTTTGGACAAGATGGGTTTTTTATTCTGACGTAAGCAAAGAGAGAGGTCTCTCATGGTTGGATTAAACATAGGGCGCTGTGAGTAAATGTGCACTTTTGGATCTTTGTTGGCGCTTTTCTGAATAGAAAATGATTTTTTTTTTTGTTTCAGAGATAATTAAAATGTTGATTAGGTGATGTTTATGATGTCCACACATACTTGGAGAAGCTTGGTGGTGAGCTTCTACATTTTGGATATTGGTATGCCACGTGGCAAGAAATGGGCGGTCCATTATAGATGGGGAAAGGGTTGGGATGAGACTGTGGAGTGGTGGAGATATGGGATCTATTTAAATTACTGGGTTTGGGTCCTTCTTTCTGTTGTGTATAGGACCATATGGGCTGTACTGTTCTGGACCAGACCAGCCGGTTCAGCCTGTCAAACAAACATTCGACCTCTAAAACGAGCTGGATTACATCTCACATGTCAATTGGTTTTTGCTAATGACGGGTATCTAGACCTTCGGCCTGACTAGTCTCACAGGCCCATACTAACCCCAGGATCACATGGACCGAATCATTTCGGGATTGAATGAGAACCATTCCATTTACACCCAAAGAAAGAAAAAAAAAAACCATTTTACAACCTTGTGTAAATGGTGTCTTAAGACGGTGAGAGGGGTCGAACTCAGAACCTTTCACTTCCTGAGAACTCACATGTCAACCAATCATTGAAAAAAAATTAATTTTTAGGACTACAATCGAAAAACAATTAAGAGAACAAAATGGAATATCTGGTTGATCCTCTTTGTTATATGTCTTGAATTCTTCAACAATTTTAAATTCATGATCTGCTTCGACAAATTTGGTGGCGAACCTAAAAGAGATTTTCACAAAGATATGTGATATTAGAAAAGGGCTTGGGCAGATACGACTCGACCCGACTTGACCCGAACCAATAGAGCAGTCCGACTTGGAGAAGCTATATATCGAAAGAGAAAAAAATGGATTTTTACAATTTGGGTTTTCGGAGATACCTTGGTCTTGAGAATCTCCAGTGTAACCTCATTTTTTTATATCGTAAATCTTCTCCATCTTCTCCTGCACATATGTAGCACATTGCATTAATATGTAAACCACGTAAATCTTGTTAACTTGTGATTTCTATTCTTCGTTTTAGTTTCCCATCTTGTTGGTGTTTGTCATAACACCATCTCTGTGGTTTGACCATTCAACCCATTTGTTTAATCGGCAGTTGGTTTGATGCCATGGATTGGCTTGACCAAGGAATCAAAATGGTCAACCTAATAGTCAGCCTTGATTGCATTATTTTATTTCTTTTTTGATAAACCTCCATTCCATTATAAAAAATGAGGAAGAATTGAACAACCCTATGTTTAACTCTTCACCATCAACGAAATGGTAGTCAAGACTGAGTCCATGTAATAAACCACCTTGCATTCATCTGACGAATCAAATTTCAATTCTAGTGAATATAAGAAATGCCTAAAATTATATAGAGAAGAGTTTTATGAAAACTATCATCAAACTCGAGACTTCGGGATCAAAATGTCCTTAAAAATTTCTCGCAAATTTTTTATTTTTATATTTATTTTTTCTCTTAAAAGGTGAGTCTTAATGTGATATGAATAAGTTGTCATATTACAACTTAGTGGTTATGAGTTGACCATTGAGCATTAGGGAGTGCTTGTGATAAGGGACCTCACACCTATGGCTAAGTTTTAGGCCTCGTTTGGTATGCGTTTTAGGTACTCGTATGACAAAAATAGTGTTTCATATGCATTTTCATTCTTGGCCCATTTTAGAAAGTGCTCCTTTAGGCCTGTATACATTCTAAGTCCAAAAGAAAATAGTTTGCTCTTTTGCTCATTCTCATTCTATACTAAAAAATATGTTCTTCATTTAAAAATGCATTTTTAAAAATATACACCAAATTCAATCTTAGTTACACAAAATGATTGTTTATGTAAGTCTAAAGTTCTATAAATAACAAGGGTCATTTCCCAATAATCATATTGTAGTAATAGTAATTTTTCCCTATCACTTTGAACTTACTTTTAGGACTTTTCCCCTGTCATTGCAAAAATTATTGATTAGAACCTACAATTACATATATTAAATTTAATCCAGCAAACTAATGATTTGTACCTAAATCTTAGAAAACTAAAGGAATATTGTAATGTTTTGGAAAGTTAAGATATGAGCACCCTCATATCTCATTTTTGGTTAACATTGAAGTTACAAAAAGACTGAAACTTAGTCATCAAATAATATTTTGTATAGGCTGAAATATGTGAAATATTTAATGCAGTGAAATTCTATATTCAATGTTTGAGTGATCTCAAATCTCAATCTGTTGCATTCATTTTGGTTAATTTTTATATTGTTTTAGCCAAAATGAACACAAATGGTGATTTGAAATTTTCCTGAATTAGGGCTAAAATCAAAGGCCATTTTAAATTATTTTTAGCCTAATTCTAGGCTTTATTAAAGTTCTTCCCAATTGCAACTTACAAGTAAAGGGACGGAAAGCGATATTTACAAAAGAAAATATAAATATTCGTAATAATGGTTGTATAATTGCTTTAAACTCTTGCTTAAATATTGCAGTCATTCTTTTAAAACGGAATTGTAAAATTCCTTCTAAAATCCAAGAAATTTGAACGTAAATGTAATAAAATTTATGTCTTGGATTTAATTGCACATGCATATTATGTAATGATTACAAAAATTTATATTTTATTATTGTTTAATTTCACTTATCTTCTCTTTATTTTTAATTTTTTTTGCGAGCAAATGATGGATCCTAACGGACCACCCTAATGTTTTTCCAATAAATTGGTAAAAGATCCTGGCTTTCATGCTTTGGTGGTCCGTCCGATATCCTTTTGATGATCTATGTTGTGTTGAAAGGGTATCTATATGACAATTCTTTCTATTCATCAGCCAAGCATGCTTCCATCAAGCCCTGTTGAGTAGTTATTTATTAGTTAACTCTTATTGGTTTTAAGCTTCGCTATTGGCTGGCCATCAATACATGCAATGCCACTAGTGTGCCTAATTTTTTTTATCATAATCAGGCCAAATTAGGATTGACTGTGTCCAATCCGGATTGTGACGGCAAATTCTAGAATCAGAATTCAGAAGTAGGTGAGCTGGAGATCATTTATCCATCAGCATGAAAAGTCTGTTTTATTATAATATAAGTATGTACGCGTTTATATAATATATATATACATATGATTCAAAGCAACAAAACTATGGGCTTATGAATCAATCAGCCATACTTTATGACCCAAACGATAGCTGCAACTTGTGTGCCAGAGCCATCTACATATCATTGGGGTTTTTTTTTTTTTTTTCTAATATTAAAAAAATGCATTTGGTATTTGGTCACTATCTCTTTCCAAACTTTTGTGCCGTCTCATAAAACGGGGTATTTAGGATGGTTTTGAATCATAAGTAGAGTCCAAAGTCCTTTGGTCATACTTTAAGTTTCAATTAAAACAAAATTAATCAAGTGATGAAATAAAAGTTCTAAATTTCGGTGAAGAAAATGAATCTTTTGAAAAGCAAAAGTTTGTAGACCAAGCTTGCCCTGCCGGTTTAGTATTGGTTACTTAAGAGCTTGCCTGAGGGTTGCAAGTGTGTTGCTTGCACCTTCCTCTCCTTCCTCCCCTTAAGAAGGCTCACCCCTTTGAACACTCAGTTTCATCTCTTAACCCCAAGGTGGACATTGTAACACCACCCCCCCCCTCCCAAAAAAAAAAAATAAAAAAAGAAAGAAGAAGAAGAAAAAGATAAAATGTCTTCTAGAGTCACTTGAGGAAGGCTTTCTTACATGACTCTATCTACTTTTGCCATATGCTACGTCCGGATTGTACACTATCGATCACAAATACCCTAATTTCTAAGATGATGTTCGTAATTCTGACTGTCAAATAGACGTGTCAAGATCCAAATTGCGACATGTCAAATTACAACCTCAAATTCAATCATTTACACTCCCACATATGACTATGCTTCTCCTTGTAATCCTATGCACCCATTTTGTAGTCCTGAACAAAAAATCATGGGGAAAAGATCATTGCCCAGTCTCATCTCCTTGTGCCTTCTCACGGGGCAATAAAATGACTAGGAGCTAAGTAATCAATTCATGACCCATGTGAGAGGGTGCAAGGGATGCCTCCGAGCAGCAATCGTCCAGCTAAAAAATATTTATAATCCTAGATTTTTTTTAAGATTTGTTTTGCCACCCAGCCAACTTGGATTGGGCAGAACATTGACATGGGGCAAGGGACATTTGAATAAACCTATCCATAAAATATCTCCTTGAAGCTGTCACATGGTATGTAATGCAAAGTGACCTTTAGGAAGAATCCTCATGGGTGTCCCAAAACACACTCCATCCAAATTTCATGTGATATTTGCATTCTTCCCCCAATTTGAATTGAAACAAAGCATGGATCTGCGTAGAAACTCGAGCTGCAACAGAATAGAATACTAGGCAACTTCTGACAGGCAGATTTTCCCTTTAAACATCTGTTCATTAACACAAGTAATATAAAACTGCTTAGACACCACGCAGGGCAATAACTAGAAGAGAACACCATACGTCCAAGGTCCATTTACAAACACGGATCTGAGTACCTGGGGTGTCATGTATCAGTCTATTGTTACAGTCCCAGTTTAATGAATATTTTACCAAGGAATGGAAACCAGTTAGTTTCCCCGATATGAAGTAAAAGCCTCTCAGAAACTGGTTAATTCTAATCAAACCTGTCAAGCATTTGATTGATGTGATTGATTGTAAAAGGTAAACGATATAAAACCTCAGGGTCTTGGCTTGGCAAATGAAACTCCAACCCTAACCAACTAAAGCATACACAACCGTAATCGGTAAAGCACTGGGTAGGCCTCGATAACCTGACGCTTCATCATCATCACTAATCTTCCCCACTTCTCCAGTGATCCATCAGATAAATTCATAGCATTTTTTTTTAACACACCACCCCCACGATTATGCACGGGTGCACACACACAGAAACAGCTATGATGTCTCAGAAATGAGCAAATGACCACCAAAAAAAAATCTACATCAATGGGCCATTCAAATGCGTCAACAACTCATCAAATAGGAACACCCACCCACCCCACCCCTTCACCAAAAAAAAAAAAAAAAAAAGAACAAGAATATACGATCTCAAGCAACAGTATATATGCTGTCCTCATACTCAGCCAGCCTCACGTTTCACTTGTTTCCTCTGAAGTACACGTAAACTTTCTGCAGTTTGCAAGGAAAAACGGTTATCAGGAATGCCCTTTAAAACATAATCCAATAATCCTTTGAGTTAACACTTCAATGCCTTAATTTTTTGGGGGACATGGAACCCCGACTTTCCCTTATTTTTATGGGTAGACCAAGTAAACCCCAGGTCCATGTAAGATCCAGCTCCCACATGAACCAGGCGGGTGGCCCCAAGGGTAGAGAAGAGTTAACTCAGGGCCTCTGCTTCGTTAGGCACAGTCCCTTACCAACTGGGCTAACCCCCTTGGATAAACATATAGAATTATAGAATCATCAGTGATTTAAGCACTAACCTGTAGTACCCACAAGCTTATAAGTGACTCTATACAGAAGAGTGCAAACCCAATGATGTAGAATATCTGCAAAGAACAAAAGAGAAAGGAAAAAAACAAAAGATAAATAACATCAATTGCATATTAAAAAAAAATTGCATCTTAACTGTTCAAGTTCAACTAGAGTAAAGATGAAATAAAAAATGACAATCTGGCCAATAAATACTGAGATAATAATGTTTATCAAAAGATAAAAAAAAAAAAAAAGGGAAACAATCATTAACAGAAAAAAAAAATACAGAAATTCTCATAAGTTTTCATCTCCCTGTATCCAGAATGAGAAGTTCAAAGAGAATAAACAAAATAGAAAAGCACAACTCTAAAAATTTGCAACTCTGTAATGGAAAAGAATACTAGTTTGCCTTCAATTATGCACTCAGTTACAAAGGACTTGAGGACATACCAAAACTGGATGCTTATTTCTGCAATAGGTAAACTTGTGCACATAGCTTAACCCATTTTTATCAGCATATTATCTAATAAATTCATATCAACCTTTTCTTTTCTTTAAATTAAGAACAAAATCACCAAAGAAAGGGAACCCAGACATTAATCTTTTTCTGAGATAGATACAATACTGGAAACACCTTCTGCAAATGATTCAAACTTCCATAATTCAATTCACATAGAAGACTTATAATAGCATCAAAGAGAAAATATGAAACATAAAAGGCACTAAAAAAAAGAACCACTCCCCATTTCAAGGCAGAAATTTTAGATATCTAAGACTTGTCTGCATAGTTGTCTCAGCATCGCCTAGGCGGCAAGGAAGCCCTTGAGCCCCAAGGAGACTGCAGACTGCTCGCCATGCTTGTGACGGTGCCCAGTCAAAGCAGGGGAAAAGGGGGAGAAATAGGAAGTAACAGCAGCAGCAACTGTCACCACTGCTGCAGTACGAAGGAAAAGATTGCAGCACTGGCAGCAGTAGCAATCGCAGCAAAGAAAGATGCTGCTACTGCCACAGAAATAGGAGAAAGAATGAGAAGAAGAAGTAGATAGGTTACTTACCCAGACAGAACATGGAAGACACCATTGCTGCTCCAACTCAGAAGGCTGTCTTCACCAACAAACATGAAGCTATTCTACATTCTTACAATTGATTTAGTAAGAGTACAAGAGGTGGTTGATATTTATATACACTGATACCTCTAATTTACAGACAAGTCCTTTACACCTTTCCCTTGATAAGGCTTTATAGCTCCCTATTATCCATTAATTCCTTGTGCAATAAGGCTATGCCTACGTGCCAAGCCATTGCTTGACAACTATACTTGTGTCCGTGTGTGTGTTTGGTAGAACAATTTAAGAAAAACCAGGAAAACCTCTAGGCATAAGCTCACTAACTCTTGCACTTCAAAAAACCAAAAAGCAGTAAGAACGAACAACATGATTCACAAATCCCAGACCCAAAAATAATCCCAACCATAACATACACCATGGTTACATCCCCAGGTAATCTTTCTACCCCAGAAAACCCAGGTAACCCCCTCCCCAAGGTTTAAAGAATCGATATCACGCATCATATCGGTAGCTACTAATACCGATGCAATATGATACAGCAGACACTTAAAATTTGAAACTCTCAGTTTACACTACTCTCACATTTGATACCAATATGATACGATACTTATATCTAACGATACAATTCGATACTTAAAACTACGTCCCCCTCCCAACCACCTGATAGGGGAAGGGTTCCCAAAAGCCAGAATCGCAATGATCTGGGTGGGACCAGAATATGAGTATTGAAATAACAAAAGATCCTCTCCACAGATAGGGACCAGATTTGGAACACAAGTTAGTAATAGGACAGTGAACAATATATCCAAAATTCAAAACAATGCAATTACTGGATTGGCAGATATGAGCAGTCCTACATGAGGCAGGACTGATGGAAGGATGCAAGCAGTTTTTCAAAGGAACTTAAAATAACAATATCCAGATAATGAATGGATGATCAGAACAAGTGATGTTGCTGTAAATTATAATGGAAACAATGTATCAAAAGGTGAGAGTGATCTAACGGAAGGATTGGAAGCAAGGATTAAAGTATCGCGTATCGGTTGGGCGATTTTAAGAGACGTATCTTATCGTATCGTGGATACGTGGATACGCCAGGATACGGGGCAAGATATGCACGGGAATGATTAGGGAACATGCAATATATCATTGTTAAGAAACAAAACACTATAATAAGCAATCTTGAAGTAATTTTAAGGATTAAAGACATATTTAATAACATTTAATGAGCTACAACCTTCAATTTGCATGAACTGTAGGTTTTCAACAAAGAAGAAGACTAGAAAAAGTGAAAAAAATCAATTGTATCAAGCTTTATATGTGTGTATCGACCGTATCGAACCGTATCGGTTGTATCAAGGTGTATCAAGGTGTATCGAACAGTATCAGTTGGTATCGAGGTGTATTGAGTCGTATCGGTTAGATACACTTCGATACAACTTCTTTTTCTTTTTTTTTTTCTTTTTTTTGATGCTAGAAAATGGAAACTTAAGTGTATCGATATGTATTGAGTGTATCTACCGTATTGAAGTGTAACGAGCGGTCGATACATGTGGATATATTTTTTGTTTTAAAAAAAGATATACGTATCGAAGAGTATCGTATCGACCACTATCGATACAGATATGTATCGGTGGATACTGGGCATATCGTATCGATACTTAAAGCCATCATTGGAAGACATGGAAAAATCCTTATGGAGATGGGAGCAATGGATCCATGAAGAACTAGCATAACTGAATTGAAATTGATGTATGCTGATAACCAGAAAACAGTTTCAGTTAATGCTATTGATGGTCAGTCATGGCAGAATTGGCAGTATGAAGGGAATGGAATAAAACAGAAAATAAAGGGCTAATGGAGGTTGATGATGTATGGATCAGAATTGAAATAAGTGCAGGAAATTAACTTACTTGAAAATGAAGAAGAAGAAGAGAAACATAAACAGAAAATAAAGATATGGACCTTAGGATCCCACCTAGGAACTTGTTGACATCCCATCAACCCTTCTAGTCTCCCATTAGCATAGCTGAATCCCACAGCTCCATTCTGAGTCTCACAGAGAAATAAAGTGATGCAGGAGCAAACTGGTTCAATCAAGCCAGGACCAGGACCAGGACCAAACCAACTGGGTTTCGGTCCAACCCAAAAATTAGGATTTCTTTCATGATGTAATTGAGTTTTATTTCTATTATTATTTAAGTTTTTTTTTATTTCTTTTCTCAATTAGAGATTTCGAATCGTAGGAGAGTTTTAGAGGGTTGTTAGGAGTCTATCTCAGTAGCTGGTTTATCTTTAATTAAGTTTTTTTATTTTACTAGAAGTTATCTTCTGGTTGGTGTAACTAGATTTGGATTCTCTCACTTTTATTTATTTAAATGTTGATAGTAATAACTGAAAATTTCAGATTTGAATGGAATAGAAATTTTAAACCTTTTTGTTGCTGTTGAGCTTCTCTTTCCCCTTTCCTCCCCTCTTCTCCGCCAGTAACCCTTCTCTCTTTTCCTTCCCTTCCTTCTTCCTTTCGCCTTATCCCTATTTCTCACTTATTTCCTCCATTTCTATCAACCTTTGTTCCTGGTCATTGCTGCCACCCTGCTGTAAGCAATAAAACTGCATCACCGATTGAACCACAGGTTCAGCCAGGCTCTTCAGTTTGGCCTGATATTCTAGGGTTGCCTTCTACATGCGTTGGAGACATCAACTCTTGGAGATCAAGCCCATTAGTCCCACGACTCCCAGCCAGCGTGAGGAACAAAACCTGCAACTTATCTTTTCTCCCTCTTGCCGCCAGAATCTGTTTCAGACTTCTAAATCCTCTCCATTGGCTGTTGATTGCAGCAACTGTAAGTTGGATTATGTAGGCCAGGGAATTGTGATCTTCTTCCTGGGATTTCAGGCTGATTGGCCAGGAGTAGAGTTCGAAACGTAAATTAAACTCCACTCCCCGCTGGAATTTTCTGTTTCAATCGTGAAGGTGAAGAAGAAGGTTAGTTGCTGAAATTGCAAATAAACCCCTGGTTTCTGGAATTATTCTCAATCAGTCCTCCATTGTTCTTTCTCAGAATTACCCTTCACTTAAAGTTTCACTCACATTTTAGCCCTAAGGGTCTGTTTGTTTCCAATCAGTTATCCTGCACTTTAAACTATTTACAAAATTGTCATCATCTCCATAGTTAAGTCACTTATCACTCTTTGAGGACCCAAAGTGGATCCAAATTGGGTTATCCCAACCTAGATCCCGCATCATTAAAGGCAACGGCCATAACTTAAATTCATAATTTCATATCCAGGCTTGTAGCCTTTTACAAACGGTTCAATCGGTCGGTCTTGATTGAGCCTAACCGGTCCCCACCAATTTAACACCTTGCACCGTGATTGACATGTTTAACTAATCGGTCTTAATTTGCAAGACATTGACTCGTTTATATTCGGTCCGATCAGTCTGGGTCCCTAATCATTCTTATGTTAATCGGTTTAATCGGTCTATTAACGTCCATAATCGGTTATCTTATTCGGTTATGCTATTCGGTCTTATGCTTAGTTATACTATTCGGTTTAACCCTTGACCCATATTTAATTGCAATTGGTCATTATTTATTCTACATCACAACATAATAGCTTATTTTATGTTCTTCATTAAAATTTAAAAGAACATAGCCTATTTTAAATTCTTAAATAAAATAACATACCCAGGAAACAAACTTAGAAATTATCCCACCAATTCAGAATTTCGTCAAATTTGCACCAAGCAAGAAAAATGTCACACCCATAAGAACCTACACCTCTATATCCCATGGGGGCTCCAAAATGTGCACATGATAACATAATAATAGTCAATAACCAATACTAACACTTGGAATGCCCTTATCCTTTAGAAAGAATAAGGATATAGACCAAAGTGACTGAGTCTATTGTTCAAGAGGAGAGAGAGAAATAGACAAGTTAAACCTATATTTAGAAATAAAACTATATAGAGACAAATGGGAGGGAAAAATTAAACTCATATGGTTTGGGTCGGTCCTTAATCGGTTTATGCCAATTTGGTCTTTAAACGGTGCGGTTCAGTCGGGCAACCGTCGGGTTACACCCCTGCACCATGAACGACCTGTTAATAATCGGTCCGGGTCTAAGCCCAACACATTTATTAAACGGTCCGGATCTGTGCGGTTTTTAACCGGTCGGCTCGGCTCGGGAGACACGGTGCGGTCCCAAATTGACACCCCTATACAGACCTATATAGATAACTTAGAACGTGAAACAAACTAGTCCTAAAACTCCTCCAAACAATAACTCACCTTGAAGGTAGTTTATTTCTAATAGAACTCAATCTAAAATAAAAGAAAGTAACTTAAAACAATTTAAAACACTTAACAGAACAATAAAAGACTTAAAGCATTACAAGTCTTATCCAACTAGACTTGGGATGCTAACACACTAATCCGTACTCCTATCTTCTACCCATAGCTTAGGCCCATTAAAGTGGTCTCTTACAATGAGAACCCATGGGATCAAAGGCCTGACATACATATAACCCAAACCAAGGCTTATTTCCATTAAAATACCTCTGCAAGGCTGTTAATACACATATAATTCACAGGAAGAAAAGCACAACAAACACCCAAAAAGTTGTAGGATCCACAACCTTCTAAATTAAAACCTACTCCAGGTCCAAATGTACAAGATCCACAACCTTTCAAGAGGATAAACAAGCAAAACTATAGCTCTCAGAAGACCACATCCCCCTAGATGATCACCATCCTAGTTGACATTGGAGACTCACACAGCAAAAGCAGCACTTAGACCTTCATACTAACATGACTACCTTGCTCCCAAAAAAACCCCATGCTTGACCTATCGAAAAAAAAAAAAAAAAATTACATAATGACCTCCTGAACACTCTTCAACTAGTACTAAAATCCTCATTAATAACAGAAGGCCTTCTATCACAATTATCATTCATCAGCTTTCTTCAAAGACTCAAAAATCCTAGGAAGCACCTATGCAAAGATTTACTCAACTGCCTCACAAAAACTCAATAACATCCAGAAGCTTTCTGTCTACTCAATTTGATGCTATAGTTTTTGTGTTTCCTCTATTCATGTTCAAAAATTGCACAAGTTTGATGTGAGAAGTTGAACCCCAGATTGTGACCCCTACCACCTTTGTTGACTAATTATCCCCAAGCTGTGACTTGAGGCTACTCGTTTTCTCTTGTGACAAATGTATGTACATAAACCTTAAGAAAATATTGCTCAATACCTCTACACTACCTTCCTTTATCGTAAGATAGACAGTGTAAAGATAATACCTTCCTTTATCATAAGATAGACAGTGTAAAGATAATACTTTCCTTTATCGTAAGATAAACAGTGTAAAGATATGCAATAATATCAAAGAATAATCAATCAGGAGCAACAAAAGAACCAGGCTAGAAGCAAAAAAGACAAAGATCTAAAGAACAATACAACACCTCACAATTAAGATAACATGAATTCACACACACACACAAAAGACAAAAGTATCATAAGAAACGTAAGATATATAAGAGACGAGCAAAACAACTCCATTCTCTTGGATCTATCTAGCACCCCAACTAATGGAATTGACCAATCTTGGCATCCAGTGAACAAGATGTTTAACCTGGAAATAAAGGACTTAGTAAAGCATTTGCCCCCTTGAAGGCTTGAAACTCACATTTTGGAGTCCTATAGTCTCACAAAAGAGGAATTACAAAATACAAACGGATATTTTGCAGCTATGATTTAAATAATAATATGCTAATTGAAAAGTTGAATGCATACATCCATGCTTTTTGTTTATACAACTTACCCCAGCCAGTAAACTGGCATTGAAGACATTGATTACTGCAAGGATACCCCTGAAGTTGGAAAACAAGATATTACTTAGTTTCACATATAGAATTCTGAGCTGATATTTATAAGGTGCAAGTTTAATAAATGAAAGCAATATAGCACGAGGAAACCTTTTGCTCTCTTATACACCAGGGGATTTTGGGGATGGGGGCTTTGCAATTCCACGAAGGCACTAAGAATCACAAGATTTTTAATTGAGAATAAAATTATAATCTAAAAGCACACGTTATTCTAATAATGAATTCTTCAGAGAACTGATAAGCCAGCTCTAAGTATGCAAAGCCACAGATCAATGGTCTGGAAGCTCTGTAATTAATAATTATCCATAAAGTCATCAAAAGACAAAATTGGAATAGTGACCGCATATCTTGAAAATAATAACTATAAAAAGAAAAAATAAATGCATTCTCCTTGAGATATTTCTGTTCGCATTCTAGCATTTCTAGTTCATTAAATAGTATGACAAGATAACCAAGGCCAAGCAAAACATGAAATGTGCATTTTCTAATTATAAATTCCATGTGGCATTGGTTGTCCAGCCAAATTTCATCAAGAGAATACAAAATAGAAAATCTATGAAGTATGAGAGGGCCATTGGAGCCTGTGAGCATCTCGTATAAAATTTAAATACTCATTGTCAAGTAAAGTTTATGCAGCCTCGGTACAACGATAAGGTTGCTCCATTGTGACCACGGGTTCAAGTCTAGAAAGAGCCTCTCCACGAAGCGGGGATAAAGCTGCATACATAAGCCCCTCCCTAAACCCCCCCCAGTGGCGGGAACCTCATGCACTGCTCACACCCTTTTTATTATCAAGTAAAGTTTATGCCGATGCAGCAGTAATAACATTACAAATCTTCATACATGCAATGTGTTTCAGTGATGCAGAAGACAGATTGATATGGCCTCAAGAGCTTCAAGGCTTCAGTATCTATTTATTGGCCATTACTACCTTTAAAAGCCCTTCTCCAGGAGCTATGTAACGATAAAGGAAATAGGCACTCTCCAAATTCTTTCATGACAGATCCCTTTTACATAAATCTAAGATGAAGAGGCATTGCAAAATCCACACATCCCCATTTCATCATTACACATTAACCAATACCAATGTGCATTGTAAACAAGGACACAGCCAAGCTGAATTGCATCAGATAACTTGCATCCTTCGTCGCCTATTATCAATGAGGCTCTTGCGATTCGACTAGGATTGCAATCAGCTATTCGCTTGGGATCTCAAAGCATTTGCATGTTCTGCAATTCCTTGACTCTTGTTCGCGATTTCCTTGGTGAAGAAGTTTTTCCACCGGCCGAGGTTGCAGCAGTTGTTCACGATATCAACAAGCTGCGACGTTCTTTTTCTTACTGCTCTTTTATTCATGTTCCTAGAAGTGCAAATGTCTACGCACATAGGATTGCTAAGTGGGCTGCAGTGGCCCCCGGCAGTGGGTTTTGGGTTCCCCCGTTGCTAGATTTTCTTCAAACCCTTGTGTCTCCATTCTCTTTCACCCTAGTGGATGAATAAAATTTAATCCCCTCCATGGATTTGCACCCACAAAAAAAAAAAAAAAAAACCAATGTGCATTCACCAAAAGCATGTGTGAATAAATAGCAAGTAATACCCAAGAACTAATAAGCATGATTCACTTCAGTTTCAATTTAACCACCCATCCCCCAACGCCACAAAAAAAAAAAAAAAAGACCCTGCCGTGCAGGCAGATCAGATAGATTGAAAAGGCAGCTCTTGGGCCCCTGCAACAAGGAGACACATCAGGTGGGAAAATGCAGACCATTGGAAGGGAGACAGACTCCATGTACCAGTTGTTAGATTTGGGACCTCATTCGATTATACCATGTATTACACCTAATCCTTTCCATTTTCAACAGTCCAAATTCTTCCACATTATGTCCTTTTAAGCATTCCTACTTTATTTTGACAGGTGGCAGAGTGTCCACACAAAGACTGATGTGGCCGTACCAACTGCCAACATATGTTCTAGGTATTGTTATTTTGGGATTAAATCGATCTTAACTGATATCTACCAAATCGGGATGGATCAGGAGTGGATCTGTCTATGCCTCCCAGTGCTCCCACTCGCTGGGACCCCAAACACACAGTGCTACTTTAAACGTCAAAACATTGACCATCCCTGTACCAAACTTCTCCTCTATGCCAAATTGCTATCGACAGCAAATGATAAGCCATTGTCTCTCAATCATTTCCAGAATCCTATCACATAATACCTAAGTTCTTTAAATTTTAAGTCCATTACTAGATAAATTTCAAATGAAAGCCGGAATCTTGAGGAATCAGTTAAAGCCAGAAAGGAAACTTGTGTTAATCAGTTGACAAAGGCTTATGGGATTAACTTCTGCAATTCTCACCAAACATCAGTTATTTATTTACAAGGACTGTATTCAATACGGTGACAATCTACGACCCCATCCCTCCTCAAACCAAAAAAAAAAAAAAAAATGAGAGCAACTTCCAGACCATACTGCCTTCATCTTAGAATGTAAAAGAGAGGATTTCTTAAAAAGCACTTACGTCAGTGACTCCCCACTGAAGACAATTGGTGGAGCTACAGCAGCAAGTATACAAAAGCCTATGTGGAGCTGCATCATTCCAATGCCATTAAAACAAGGCAGGAAGGAAGTTATTGCTCTGAGGAAGAAGTCTTAATAAATCTTATCACGTTAAAAAACTTACCAAGTAGAACAGGAAAAACCCACCAAAATTCAGGGCACTGTCATTCCTGTAAAACAGGAAAAGAGTGGTGATCAACAAGAACAGCTAATTCACACCTGAAATTAAATAAACTATCCATACCAGGGCATAAAGCATAATGTTAAGAGTGGGTGCATTTCTTTGGAGTATCTTCAAAAACTATAACTGGCCAGATGACATAAGCAAGTGCACATGCACATGCACATGCACATGATTTGAAAAACCTGACCATGCAACAAAGCATCATAGGGACCATCCCCAATTTGACCCCACTTCAACCAAGTTTTTGCTCCAGCAAATCAAAATACTGAAAAGCAAGTGTATCGTAAAGGTTTTGACCATTTTAAATAAGAACAGACAGTTTTCTACCAACTCTGAACAAATTTAAGACGATCACCAAATCCTGTTTTGTTAGAAGTTAGTGAGCCAGAGCACAAGTTGTGGTTCAAATAGCCTCATATTACACACACAAAGAAAACATAACATTCAGTCCAGATGAATAGAAAATGTAGCAGACATTAAAGGGAAGAAGAGGATGTGGAGCAGGTTTCATCAGAACCAAAACCAACCCTATCAAATATAACTCAACACTAAACTGACCCAACCCTATCCCACTGAGATGAGCATGCAAACAACCAATTTCCTCTATCATAGAAACAAAACCACAGATTGTGAATGGATGAATCACGTACTTCATTCCACGATAAAGAGGCCTGTACCACAGTACGTATGAAAGGGGGCATCCCAGTACAGCATAGATTATTGCAAGCAAAAAGAGGGTAACACCTGTAGATTGTGAAACTTCTCAGAAGGCCTACATTGAGCAAAGCCCAGGGAAAACAACCTTACAAAAATTAAAGGATCAGTTGTCAAGGAAACAAAATCTTACCTCCGCCTCTAATCCAGAAGACAATCACAGCAATAATATTGAATACAAGACAGAGAACTATACCTGCAGCAACAATACAATTAACAAATATTATTCGTTATAGAATGGCTGCAGCAAAGTTCTGAACTGAAAATTAATTAGTTCTGAAGAAGTCAAATTTAACTTGAAATAATAATGAAAAGAATGGCAAGAAGGTTTGGTACAGTTCTGTAAGGGAAAACTGATTATTTTCACACACAATATTATTTAACTGCAAGAATGGCAACTTAAACACCTAAACAGATTTTGACTAGGCAATAGTAAGGATAACACTAAGGCTGTCAATCGGTCTGGTTCCAGTTAATCGATCCGGCTCCTAATTGGTTCTGGCCTCTGGAGGCCAAGACTAAAACCAACCAATTAACTAATCGGCCCCATATCTTAGTACGAGGACCATCAAATAATCAGTTGGTTCGTCCCGGTTCTTTATTTGGTTTCAGTTAAATGGTTCTAATACGTTTTAACCAGTTCAAAACTGGTAAGAACATTGGTTATAAAAATTAAAAATAAAAATCGCAAATCTGAGTATCAGTAATGTATGAATAGGTGAATAGTCTTCAGAAAACAGGAAATAAGAAAGAATCATTAACTAACATAACTGGTTATTCAGTCAGGACCCAGGTCTAACTGGTCCAGAAATGGGCTATATTGATTATCTGAACTTTTTCAAAAGCCACGATCGAAACCATCCAACTTATTAAATTGTTGGTCGGATTTGGTTTTCGGTTTTCAGTCCTGGTCCTGGTCCATGATAGACACCCTTAGAAAACACTAACCAAGTCTATAGCTGAACCATCTATGGCTGTAATGATTATGAACCAACACAAATTAAAAATGATCTAACCTGAATTTATAACTCATCCTATAAGTCACATCTGTCGGCTCTTCCAAGTTCCAACTTTAACTACAGCCATGGTTCTTAATCTCGGTCGAAACTGCCTGAAACGATACCAAGGTCAAAATGGGTTTCAGCATACAACTCAACCAGTTCCGAGCAAGGTTCTAAATTTCGGTTTCGGGGCTGGCCGAACCGAAAATATGCCAAAACTTGGGGTTTTCTGTCAGATTTCGAAACTTAGTTTCGGTGGCCAAAAGTTGTTTTTAAGCCCAATTTTTTTGTGTGACGTATTTTTAACTTTCTTCACATATCCATTGAATAATTGTCACTAAAAAACCATCCTTAATGGATTTTTTACATCTATAACATAGTATGCTAATGTACACTGGAACCTGAGGATTGTATTTAGAGTTAAATAGGCAACACTTATTTATAATTAATATCATTTAAGTAAATATTTACTAACTTTTATATTTCATTTACTTAAGATATTATGCATAGATAAGCAAACCCCCCCCCCCCCCAATTTGAATCCAATAAAAATATTCTAAAATTCAAATTCCAAAAGGATAAAAGGTCAACTTTGTAGTTCAAGAACGAAAACTAGATTTTCGATCACAAGACGATTTTTAACTTTCAAATGCTATCACCAATTTAAAATTTTCATAAATCTTATTAAAGTTAAATATCACTAAAAATCAAGAGTCAGCCAAAATAATTTTTTGTAAAAATTATTCCCATTCAGGTGATTTTAAACAACATTCACATACTCCGAACAATGTTTGACCAGAGTATAACTCCTTCAATATAACTCAGATTCAAGCAATGTAAGATTTGTTGGAAAGCTAGCATAATCAATTTTGTAAAAAAAAAAAAATCCGAGATTGCTTGAATTGAAGGAGTTACATTCTGGTCAAACTTTGTTCGGAGTATGCGAATGCTGTTCAAAGTCGTCTGAATGGAAATATTTTTTTAGACATGGAAACAAACGATTATTTTGGCAGACTCCTGATTTTTATTGACGTTTTACTCTAATAAGATTTATGAAATTTTATATTGGAGGAAAAATCCAGCATTTGAAAGTTGAAAATCGTCTTACAATCGAAAATCCAATTTTTGTTCTTGAACGGGAAAGTTGACTTTTTATTCTTTTATAATTTGAATTTTAGACTATTTTTATTGGATTCAAGATGGTTTGAACCAAATTTCCGCCGAAACTAGAGATTTCGACCAAAACCTAGTCGAGACAATGATTCCAGACAGAAATTTTGGACTTTTCTGTTTCAACCCTACATTTCGGCCAAAATTTAGAACTATGGTTTCGACATAAAACTCGAGGCTTTTGACAAAGGGAAGGAGAGTCACTGGGAAGAGTCATTTTCGACTCCAAAAGCGGCGTCAATGGGTTTCGACCTAGGTTTCAAATTCAGTCCAGAAAAAAATCTCAAGTTCCGATCCAAACCTCGGGCCTTGAAACCAAGATTAAGAACATTGACTACAACAGCAACAGCCATAGCAGCAAAAATTAGAAGAAAAACAATCTCCAAAAAGCTCCCTCAAATCTTCCTGCTATGAGATCTCCAACAAGACTTGATAGGGTTATATCGGTCCAAAATAGTACAGAGGGGATTTTTACAACATTTGCATTAAAAAAATGGTATATATATTGACAACAGTAGAAACCATGGTCTAAAAAATCATACAGATGCTGCTGCAATTCAAAGGGGCTGGTCAGATGACCTCTTGGGTAGGTTAATCACTGGTATATTTGTAATTCTGGTAAATCCTTTCCTTGATAACAATTACATATGAATACAAGCAAATCATGTAAACCATAAGCTACAATCCAAATCATAAAAAAGATAATGACAGTTAGGATCCAAAAGCAATGGATGGACCATGTAGCCAGACAAAGAAACAAAATCTGGGAAATCAAGTAAAAAAATAATCCAAAGATGAGCCATATTGCATAGCGTTGATTGAATTAATTGATTTAGTTACAGGAAATGATGATACACACAAGAAACTGGGGCAGTAGTATATTTAAATGGGAATTGGATTTCACGAATAGGATATAGGCATTCCCACCTCTAATGTAATATTTCCTGACAATTCAATCAAGGTTACTGTGATAGTGTGATAACAAATTCTCCGAGAACAATTGTGTAAGGTGGGATACATTTATGAATCCAAGACTTCAAGGAGCTTCCCAAAAATGAGAAAGCATAAGAAAATTCCTTTTTTTTTCTTTTTTCTTTTTCTCTTAACAGTGCATAAGCTTCAAAAAATGGATAATTCTACTCAAAACCAACAAAGTATAAGGAATACCTAACCAACTGGCAAAAGCCAGATACTGCAACCTCTGAGCATGGATCGGTATCTCATTTGCTATGTCATGATGAATAATTGGAAAGAACGGAGGCCAGTTTTTGTCACTAGTGGGGATACCCGCTGTAATAACAAAATTGAAACCACACTTTAACTGCTGCAGGATGATATGGAGAAAAGCAAAGAAACATTTATCTCATAAGCGCCTTTAGATGAAAGTCCATGACTTACCTCTGCCAACTGCATCTTCTCGCCGTTTTATGTCCTGTAAATAGAGAGGCAAAAGGTCAACATTAAGCAAAATAAAATTTGAAAGCACATTACCTCTATACCTAAAGTACACGCTGATGAAAATAAGACACATAATTGGGCTTCTTTTAGTGGAAAAGGACTTAGTTTGGTTTGGGTTGGGAAGGGTTATATGTATGATGGGTCTTTGGTCCAATGAGTTTTCATTATAATGGGCCACTTTAAAGGGTCTAAAATATGGGTAGGAGTTAGGAAAACGGGATTTATTTTATTACTTAGTTTAAGTTCAATTTCTAGTTAGAATAGGAATTGTTTTAAGTCTTTTATTGTTCAATTAATTACTAGTTGGTTTAGGCTATTTCTAGTCATATTTGGAGAGTATATATATATATATATATATATATATATATATATAAGTTGGCTGTGCCTTGTTTTCTTTGTAAGAGTCAGCAGTACCTTGGCAGGAAGCTAAGTTAATTGGCAGAATTCCAACAAGGTTCCAGGTGGGAGATCTGGTTACATATCCTCTTCTCCTTCTTTCTTCTTCTTCTTCCCTCCGTCAATTTCAAGTTACGTATACAGTCATGCCTTCAATTTCAGATCTTACTTCCAATCAATATTAGTACATAAGGTCAATCCTGAGTTTTGTATGCATCTGAGCCCGACTACATGTTTCCTATCTTCAGTAAATTTCCTGCGCATTAGTTTTTGCATTTGGTGTGTTTTTGCATCTGAACACCAAATAAGATATCGGTTTTGTCACAAAACCCTAGGATTGGCTTTGGGTCTTAGAGGCTACCGATTTCAGCTTTTGTCCATTGCTTCAAGTCATTAATCCACTAATCTGTTAACTGGAATATCATTATTTAATATTCTGAATTCAGTTTCCTGTTTACTGTTGCTAATTCTTAGTTTTGAAGCAATCCTACCTCAACAATGACTACTCTGTAACTTTGAATCCAACCATCTGATCACTCTGAATTTTGGATATTATCCTTTATTCTCTGCAATATCCTAAAATCTTGTTGGCACCCATTGTTCAGATATTCAGTAATTTATTAATTTCATATTCTGGTCGTTTTCCCTTCACTGCGATCCTGGTTCGCAAGTGAAAAAGCTTTCGATTTGGAAACCCCATGACATTCTCTATGCCAAAAGTACATAATGATCACGGATAACAACTTTTTTTTTCTTCCTTGCAAACATAATTAAATCATAAATTTCTTTCTGTCAGAACAAAATTGATGTGTATACAGTAACGAGGGGTACGAAGGGATAAAAGAGAGAGGGGAGGGGCACACTTCAGCAACAGGGTGAAGGCAGGGCTCATTCCCAAGTCTCGGGATAGTCATACCAAGACCAAGCTTACAACTGCAAGACCAGCTGACATCTTACAAAAGTAAATCCCTGAACATGTTTAAAAAACCATAGCAAAACAATGAGAAAAAAAGAGTATTTTCACTATACAATACTAGGGCCAGATAGCTGTTCAGAGCTACAAACACAGTTACAAAAACAAAAGTAAGAGCTCAATTAGTTGCTTTTTCCTTTAATTATAGATATTTAAAAAAAAAATCTATCAACAAACCATCACGCTGCAGACAGACATTTAAATAAATGAATTGACAACACTGACCCTTTCTTTCCTCTGTAAATCTGCTTCCCATGCGGCAAGGTCTCTTGCTTTTGACTTAGTATCCTGTGCGTTATAAACAAACCAGCTCTTTAACAAGTGAAATATTGAGAAACAAATAAGCAGAAACTGCAAGATCATATAAGAACATTAGTTTCTACTGACATTCATTGTATCTAATGGTATATCAACGGTTGCATCATGTTTGTTGCCAAAACCCAGGGACTGAGGCAAGAATGAAGCTATCCGTGACTTTGATGCTGGCGCAGCAGCGTTCTGCAAATAAGCATATTAGTACCAGCATTGAAGGAAATGACATCAGAAGAAATATAAAACCAGAGGCTTATAGCTAAATGCAACACATTTTATTTTCTAATGTGCTCACAACAATCACCTGATGACTGATATCCAAAGGCAACACGAATTTCTGATAAGGATCCAAATGTTAAAAGCAATCATTAAAATTCCCACACTGGGCTCTCCAGAGAGTTTATTCAAATGGCTCTAACAGTATCTCTTACACAATGGAATTTCTCACAATATGCTTCACACAGTTACGACCATTTCTCAGCGACCATTCATAGAAGTAAACCCTAACAATTCTCTTAATTCACATACCCAAGTTCTAACTAACGATTCAACCCAATAAAAGCAAATCGTTTTCCTATGCACCCTTTCCTCGACAAAATTAGACTCCGAAATCCAAATCAAGTTTACAAAACAACACCGAAACTCGTTAACTCGGCGGATATGTGAACATCTCTAGAAGCTAGAGCTTCAAATTGCATATACAACCATACTCCAGAGTCCAGTCTGAACAATTAGATCAAACTCATGACCATGTCATAACCAAAACCACATGGATCGAAATTACATATAATTTAGAGGATTAAACGCAACATATGCACCCAAATTAGGGTAATACGAGAGAGATTCCAGGGTTATTACCGAGAACGGATTGACCTCTTCCTGTTCTTCGAAGGGGTTCGCATCGTGGCGGGTGTTCATCTTTGCTTACTTAGTTTAAGCAAAAATTCTCGCAAAGAATGCGAAATGAGAGAGAGAGAGAGAGAGAGAGAGAGAGACGGAGACAGAGAATTCTTCTGCTGCTTTTCCTAAGGTTTCAGTTGGGAAAAGCTACGTAACCGCTTAAGATGTGTAGCGGTGAGAATGAAAGCATGTGCAAGAATAGTGTCGGCGAACTGGTTCGGTAGATCTGAATTTTCGTTAATCTACGACGCGGGATATTGAACAAATTAAAAATGGATTTGTCGTTTAACCCTTGATATTTTGAGAAATTACGTTGACAACCCTTACGGCTTACGTGAGATTCAAGGGTGGCGTGATGTCCTTTTTCTTCCCGCTCCCTGACTCAAACCCAAAAAGGCAGCATCCACGCCTTTATTTTTAGAGAATCGAGTGTGGAAGACGAAACAGGACGCATATGCCATGCATCGCTTTCTTCCATGGTACTCTGGGAAAGTTCATCTGCTTGGAGGTGTATGCGTCACATTCATTTAGGCTTCGTTTGTTTCCATCTTAAATATAGAATTTTTAAAATACAAGGAAACATATTAAAAATATATAAAAAATATTCTGTGAGGTCTTATCTAGTGAGGTTGAAATGCCAATAAAGATCATAGCTACTCAAAGTGTCTTAAGATGTCCTCATCAGCCACTAAAAGTGCATCAGGATGTGTTCTAATACACTTTAAATGCCTAAGATCCTCATTGCCACTTCAACGTCGTCACAGAAGATCTTTTTCCATAACAAAGATAGAACTCCTTCTTAATTTTTCTATGGTTTCTTATCAAAATAATAATAATAATATTTTATGTGTAATATTTTATATGTAGATTTTTTTTCAATGTTGTTTCCAATAGATTAAAAAAAAGAAAAAGAAGACAGATCCTTTTACCTCTTTAAAGTAAACGTGTGTGTGTGTATTTAAAATTATCAAATATGGCAAATTATGCCATAGGATTGTTCGTATAATATTGCCTATTCAATATTGTTGCCTATTTAACTCACATAAAAGAAATGTTACTCGAAAGCGTTTCATGTGCCTCTCGCATAAAGAAATGAAATAAAAAGGGATGGTGTGGTCATTTCATTGCCTCATGTGAGAGGGCACTGGGGAACATTGCCAGTGTTCTCTCGCTCTCTCTCTCTCCCCCCCCTAAACCCCCACACACACACCCACCCAAAAAAAAAAAAAAAAAACATATTTATACATGGGTTTTTCCGGAGTGTTTTTTCAATGTTATTTTTTTCAATTGGAGTGATGTTTCTAGCGAAACAGTTATATATAAGTTTCGAAAAAATTTCATCTAACCCCCAAAAACTATGTCAAATTCGATATAACCCCCGATAATTTCAAAAATCTCATCTACCACCCAAATGGTTTGCATAAACTTCAATCGGCCCAATTAACTGACAGACTTGACTGAAAATGTGATAAGACATTTATACCCTTTGTATTTGTAATTAAAAGACATTAAGTTGAGATAAAATTACTATTTACCCCTCTTCTTTGAAATTGAAAATTTTTAGAATTACTAATTTGATCGTAGGTACACACATCCGACCACCATCCAGCGTATGCACATCCGACCACCATTGCCGTCCATAGGGGAGGGAGAGGAAGAACCGACCACAAACAACTGAAACTAAGTAAGCTTGAGATGAGTTTAAATTGTGGGATCAAAACTAAAGTATCGACAGACCTAGAAAATCCCCAGCTTTGTAAAGATCGACTTCCCAGATTGCGTTGAAACGAAAGAGAGAAACATCCACACTGATTCCATTATGTTGGATAAATCCAAAATTGTACGTAAATAAGATCAACTGGTAAAACTATGAGGTTCCAGACATTAATGGAGGTAAAGCTATGAGAGTACCACAAACTACAAAAGAGGAGCACCTTCTCCAAATCTCTTTTCTACCCAAGGATCTGTTCAAAACCCAATTTTCAAATTCCAAAGTTCGAGTGTAACAAAGTACAAATTTCAAGCCTCGAAGCTCAAAAGTTAAAAATGTTATCCCACATTCATTGACTTGTGATTTTGAATTTAATTTTAATTTTGAGAGAAACCTAGTTACGGATTTGGTCCTTGTCTCATCAAAAATTCAGAAGATCAGAAGAGCTTTTGACGCATTGAACATCTTCCAACCCCATGCCAGATAAATTCTCTGGAGAGACGTTTCTCTGTATAGAGATTTGAGTTCTGGAGAGAGAGTAGACGAGATGTGGAAGACAGATTATAAAGTGAAGCTAAGGATGACAGAATGGAAACACCTCTCGAGAACTACAAACATAGAACTTGAAGAAATAGATCTACAACAAGGTTTGCGAGCACTGAATACGTGGATCCGCAACAAAAATAAGAACAATATAAACAAGTTTGAAGAAATAGATCTGCAACAAGATTTGCAAAACACTGAAGAAAGTTAGATCTACAACGAGACTTATAGAGAAAAGGAAAACAGGCCGTCGCAACTCCCCGGAATGGCTGAAGTAGGCAACACTCACCGTCGCAACACATTGTAGTTTGGGGGGCATTATGGTCTTTTACCTTTGGAATAAGTGCATTATTGTCTTAATATTTGCAACTAACGAAACTCTACTAACGAGTGGGGTCTGTTTGATTAATGGTGGAAAATTTTAGGTGGTAGATGAAACATTTGAAAACTTTTGAGTGGTAGATGAGAAATTCGAAAACTTTTGGAGTTAGATAGAATAAAAAATTTTCATAAGTTTCTCTACGCACGGGGCTTGGTTTGCAGGAGAAATATGATTGTAATTTTGTGTATAGTTGGATCCAATTTCTTTGTTCAAATGTTAAGTTTCATATCAATTGAAATCGGCCAAGTGGCAAAATAAAGACTGAAAATGAATGACCGACAAATAGAGGTGCATGAGTGATATTTTGGTTGAATCTTAATTTAAAAACTCTTAACAATGTGACTCATCCATGCCACACTTCCTCAATGCCCAACGGCTGGAATTGCTGGATCTTACATGCTCCATGTGAGAGAATTAGGTGGTTCACTTAGACAATTCTTAAAGCAAGTTCACCTTTAAAAACTTTACTTGTCTTTAAATTAATGGTCCATTCAATTAAATATTCAAAACTGATTGTTATAGCCCAACCTACCACTACAACCAAAAAAGAAGAATTTTTTTTTAAAATTATTTTAAACAATACTTTAATCAAAGACTTGCTTTCATTAAATACTCAAAAGTTGATAATTCTAACCAACCTATTCATATATAGGTGGCAACCAACCTATACATATATAGGTGGCATTGATTTATATATTCAGTTGGGGCAAATGTTTTGATAGTAGAGTTGAAATAAATTCATGTGGGGCCCGTAACATATTGCTGGCATAAACAAAAATTTGGGTGATATTTTGCTGGAAAGCAAAATTATGTTACTAATATATATATATATATATATATATATAATAAAATGCATACAGATAACGCTTGTATCCTTTGTGTTACAGTGACTGCTCCATGCTGACATTTGCTTATTTCCCATACACCGTCATTATATTTTTTCCGAGGAAAAAATAATATGACCAGTGGGCCTTCTTCCTCCACAGAGCATTACTCTGTAAGGTTTTCGCCCATTGGGGAAAATTCCTTACTGTTGCCTCCCATAAGAGTCTGGGCCGTGTCTGAGTCCCACCATGGCTGGTCATCCTCTTGGATCAGATACTAATCATTGCCTTGATAAATTATTGCCTCACCAACTAACTAATCAAACGCAAACTCCTCCTTTGACGGATTTCTCTTTTTGCTTCTTATCCTACCAGGTATTAGCAACCGATAATTTCCAACTCTGGTTCCCATCCCTTCACCAATTTTCTTATCGTAACATTTTATTTACTTAAATTTTAAGGTATGAATGCTAAGAGATTCCATCGTGAAAATATTTACAGTTTTAGTCATGGAAATAAATAAGTCCAAGTGCAACTCTCAAACAAAATTCATGTTTGTGCAAGTCTTTTTTCTTTTCTTTTTTTGGTAAAACATACTGTGCAAGTCATGAACTTGATATGTTATGGGCAAAGCTAATAAATTGAGTTATATAGAAACAGGCAAATTGAAATTTATTACGATTTGTATGACTTCATACATTTCGGTTTTGTAATGTTTGGATTTCGGAGCAAAAAATATGTAAACATAGTTAATATTAAAAAAAGGAAGAGTTTTTCTTGTAAATATGCAAATCAATAAATAGATTATTGAAAATATGAATTCGATTTGGATTCGTATCTATTTTTTTTTTAAATCTATCTTGATGATTAAATATTGGATACGAATTCAGATATTTTTGGTGTTTGAAAAGTAATTTGATATTTATGTTTGATGTGATTATAATTTAATAATAGAATAAATTTCAGTTATCCCCCAAAATAGTTTCGAAACATCATCTACCACCCACACCTTTCAAAAAACATCAACTATCGCCCAAACATTTACCACCGTTAATCAGATAGGTCCACTCCGTTAAACGAATTCCGTTAGTTTCTGATGTCACCCAAAATTGATTTTGAAATGGATAATAATGCCCTTAAAGAAATGTTAAAAGATGATTTTACCCTCCTTCACTTAAGGAGTGTAAAACTCCAAATATAAATCCTGTTTCTTTTTCTTCTCTAGATCTACCATTTCTTCTATTATCTTCGCCGACGACGATGCAAGCCTTTTCTTCCCTAACGATGGCGCAACAAAGCTTTGGCTGGCGGCAATCTTCGTCTGAAAAAACTAAGAACTGTTGGTAGGAATCGACGAGGTTCCATGTGAGAGCTCCGGTTCCATATCCTTCTATTCTTCTTCTTCTTTCTTCTTCTCCAATCAAAGTAAGCAAACTGTTAATGTGAGAACTCCGGTTCAATGTCCTTATATTCTTCTTCTTCTTTCTTCTTCTCCAATCAAAGTAAGCAAACTGTTATTACGTTCTTCGCAACTCAATCCAGATCTGAAAATGATTGAGTTTAATGTTCATATCGATTTCGATTCCATTAATTTTTCTGCACTCAGAAAAAAAGAAAACGAAACAAATCGTGATACAAAGCAGAAATTTGTAGAAAAGCAGCCGAGAAAGAAGAAAAAAAAAACAGAGAACAAATGTGGAACACAAAGCTTTGGCCGGCGGCAATCTTCGTCTGAAAAAACTAAGAACTGTTGGTGGGAATCGACGAGGTTCCATGTGAGAGCTCCGGTTCCATATCCTTCTATTCTTCTTCTTCTTTCTTCTTCTCCAATCAAAGTAAGCAAACTGTTAATGTGAGAGCTCCGATTCCATATCTTTCTATTCTTCTTCTTCTTTCTTTTTCTCCAATCAAAGTAAGCAAACTGTTATTACGTTCTTCGCAACTCAATCCAGATTTGAAAATGATTGAGTTTAATGTTCATATCGATTTCAGTCCCAGTTTTGGATTCCATAATTTTCCTACACTCGAAAAAAAAGAAAACGAAACAAATCGTGATACAAAGCAAAAATTTGTAGAAAAGCAGCCGAGAAATAAGAAAAAAAAAACAGAGAACAAATGGGGAATACAAAACTTTGGCCAGCGGCAATCTTCGTCTGAAAAAACTAAGAACTGTTGGTGGGAATTGACGAGGTTCCATGTGAGAGCTCCGGTTCCATATCCTTCTATTCTTCTTCTCCAATCAAAGTAAGCAAATTGTTAATGTGAGAGCTCCGGTTCCATATCCTTCTATTCTTCTTCTTCTTCTTTCTTATTGCTTCTTCTCCAATCAAAGTAAGCAAACTGTTATTACGTTCTTCGCAACTCAATCCAGATCTGAAAATAACTGGGTTTAATATTCATATCGATTTCAGTCCCACACTACAACAATTCTTATTTTTAGCTACGGGTTTTAGCTACGGTAATATATTAGCCGTAGCCTCAAATAATCTATAGCTATGAATAATTGTCTACCGTAGCTAATAATATATTATTACCTACAGAATTATTTTTTCCGTAGCTATAAATATTATTACCCACCGCACTGTTAATTCCGTAACTATAAATATATTATTACCCACCGCATTGTTATTTCCGTAACTATAAGTATATTATTACCCACCGCATTGTTATTTCCGTAACTATAAATATATTATTACCCACCGCATTGTTAATTCCGTAACTATAAACATATTATTACCCACCGCATTGTTAATTCCGTAACTATAAATATATTATTACCCACTGCATTGTTATGTTCGTAGCTATAAATATATTATTACCCACGGCACT
This sequence comes from Protea cynaroides, assembly GCA_028583415.1. Taxonomy (NCBI): domain Eukaryota; kingdom Viridiplantae; phylum Streptophyta; class Magnoliopsida; order Proteales; family Proteaceae; genus Protea; species Protea cynaroides. The sequence goes on from CM053276.1 coordinate 125,389,788, forward strand.
GTTAGTCCCGTAGCTATAAATATTATTACCCACCGCATTGTTATTTTCGTAGCCATAAATTTATTATTACCTACCTCATTGTTATTCCCGTAGCTATAAATATATTATTACCCATTGCATTGTTATTCCCGTAGCTATTAATGCACCCCACTGCCAAGGCTCTCATTCTCAAAGCAGGATAATCTGTAGTCTGAGGCACTCAAAGTGCATTGGAATGCGTGATGATCCACTTTGAGTGACCAAGATCTTTACTGTCAATTAACAATCACTATACATGAGGATATTTTTGCCCTCTCTCCCTTTGCAATTTCGATGAATTATTCGTAGCTGTTATTGCACATGGCCTGAGGCTAGCTAATTGGTTGACATTGTGTGGTTGTCATTTGATTAGAAATTGGAACCGCTCAAATCCACTTCGCGATTTTAAAAAGTGATTTTGACATACTTCGTTATGTTTGGATGCCAAGAATTAAAAAAAAATAAAGACAATTTATTTTTTGGTTATATATATATATATATATATATATATATATATATATATATATATATATTATATATATATATATATATATATATATATATATATATATATATATATATTTGATGACGTCCAAACATTATCGATTTAGTTTTAATGGTCATTAATCCGTTGGTGGTCTTAGTTTTTTAATTAGTCCATAACGAGTTGGCATTCTTTTGACCGATGACTGCCCGACCTCCTTAAATTGCAAATGACCAATGTTCAACATAAGGGTTGAACCTGGCAAAACAATTTGTAACACAACGCTGTCCTATGTGCAATTAACCAATTAACAGGAAAAAAAGATTGTGAGGGGAGATTGTTTGTATGTCGATGATAAATTTATAACTATAGGAATTATAATATTATGGTTAATAATATATTTATAGGTACAAGAGTTTTTCTTCCCCTAAAATCATTTATACCCACTACAAACAAAATACGGTAGCTAAAAATGGGAATGGCCACGGTATTCCAATACCGCTGTGGCGGAAAGTATTTTTGACGGTGAAATTTTATTTTCACTATTCGCGGGCTTCGTTCCTTTTGGCGGTATATTATATCAGTCTCTTTTCCTCTTCTTTCTGCATAGTACATAACCGTCTTCTTTCTGTATACTCATAACTGCATCTCTTTGTATTCTTTCCATGAGAAGAACCGATGAACTCCACCGCATCTCTTTGTATTCTTTCCATGAGAAGAACCGTTGAACTCCACCACTTGTGAGATCTCTCTGATTCCCACCATTACAAGAAGCTCGGACGAACTCCACCGCAGATGTTCCTCTTTGATTCCCACCGATAGAAGAAGCTCCGACGAACTCCACCGCAGGTGTTTTCCTCTTTGATTCCCACCAGGTACGTTTCCTTTTCTCTCTAATTCTCATTATATTTTAAAACATATCACTCTTCTTTTCCTCTTATTTCTGCGTAACCCTAACCGCAGTCTCTTCGTATTCTCTCTGATTCTCACATTACAAGCCGCAGGTGTGTTCCTCTCTGATTCCCACCGATAGAAGAAGCTCATGCGAACTCCACCACAGGTGTTTTCCTCTCTGATTCCCACATGTACGATTCCTTTCTCTCTTATTCTCATTATTTTTTAAAGCTGTTCTTGGAACTTGATCGAATGCCAACACAGATGGTCCCTGTTTCAGTATGGAATTGAGGCATTTGGATCCATTCCTCTTGTTGGATGAGTTTGTTCTTTAATTTCAGTTTCACCTGCAAGAAAAGAGAACAAAGAAGGAGATCAGAGGTAGGACTTCACACCTACTTTTCTTACCTTAGAGAATCTAGAAGGATAGAGGAAAAGAAAGCAGCAAAGCTGTTGTTGTGTAAGGTATGGAGTCAATCTTTGATGTCTTCTTTATATAGTTCTATGAGCTGTGAATTAAAGGTGTTTTTAAAAAAAATAGAAAAGAAGAAAGAAGGAAAACAGAAAGGAGAATAGCAGGAATGAAAGAAGATAACTAGGAATTGAAGTAGAAGAAGAAGAAGGAACATAGCAAAGGATGTGCTTAGTTCTAGCAAGAACAGCAAAGAAGAAAAAGATTGGAAAAACTAGACGAGATCGAAAAACTAGACGAGATCGAAAAACTAGACGAGATCGAAAAACTTCCAAAGGACTTTTTTTTTTGGATAAACTCTGTGATCCTACTGATTACTCAATCTACAAAAACGAATGGCATGTGAAACTTATAAAGAAACTCATATTTGACGACTCTTTAATATTCTCCATTTGTTCTCTGTTTTTTTTCTTCTTTCTCGGCTGCTTTTCTACAAATTTATGCTTTGTATCACGATTTGTTTCGTTTTATTTTTTTCCAAGTGCAGAAAAATTAATGGAATCCAAAACTGGCCCAATTGCTGCTGAGCTTGAACAACTCTCCAGGTTCATAGATGACTCCTGAATCTAGCTTTCATCATTTGAATATTTGAAAGGTGCTGGGGGTTGATGAGAGAGAGAGAGAGAGAGAGAGAGAGAGAGAGAGAGAGAGATAGAGGGAGGAGGAGAAGCGTAATGGGTGGGGAGAATTTGCACAAAATACCAGAAAAGCATGTCAGATGAATGTAAGCTCTGCTCTTCATGATCACCATGATATATAACGCAACCCAACAGAATGTGGTTACCGTAATATATAGAAGGGGACTCCTTAAATTCACATTCGAATGACAAAGTACATGAATTGCATGAGGTTACTGCAACAGTAGGAAAGCTTTCAAATTCAAATGATAAGTGATAAAGTTGGATAGCAATCAAACTGTATTCCTATTTTCTTGTAAATCGTTGTCATCGTGTAACCTCACCAAATTATAAATACAAACATATCTTAATCACAAAAAGTGGGAAAGATAATATTCAAAACATCTAATCACTTTCAATATCGTTTCACACGACCCTAGACTTAGCATACTATAAATAAGCAGTGCATACTGGGCTCGATGGTGAACACTCATCGTCTGTCTGCCGTCTCAAATGTCACTGGGAAACAAATTTACAAGGGCAATTTTTGAGTATGGTTTCCGATGGAGCAGTTGAGTGGGATTTCCACTCTTTGAGTATGCTTATGGATTTCCTATTACCACACCTCTTGCAATAGATTCTGTTGCCCTATAGGTTTTCGGACGGAAGTCTTTGGATGCTGAGTAAACCTGCAAACGATAAGATAAGACCAATTGCTAGGTCAGGCTCTGAGCTCCGAGGTTGCTCCGATGCTTAATTAAGTCAGGAATCTATTGAACAGACAATGAGGTCGAGAAGCTGACCCTATAAATACTGTGAAAAGCTGGGCAAGGGAGGGATTTGGAGGTTAATGTGTGAGAGCGCTAGGTGAAACAGTAAACAGTATCGAAAGTGAAATGACATGACTTTGATATTTAGAGCTATTTATAAGGATTGGTGAGATGACGTTAGCGGTGGGACTCACAGGCCTTTGGAGTACAATACAATATTCGGATAGATGATTCTACCCTTGACTTAAGCTGGTAATGGCGGATGTGCCCCTGAGAGTGATATTATGGTAGAAAGATGATTTTACCCTCGTAACTTGCGGGTACTTCTAGAGGTGTCCAAATGTCGTGATTCTATCAGCTCTCCAATATTTGTGCCCTATAGATTCCACCTGGAAGCATTGGTACCGATAGTGGTGAGTGCAAGGGAGCGAGCCATGAAGAGATTGCTAAGGTGGAAAGAGGGCGAAGACGAGGTGGAGGAAGAAGGGAGAAGGGTAGAAATGTAAAAAAACATTTTTTGTGCACTGTTTTTGGTAGTTTTGTAATGTGTAGAAATCCTCTCCGGCCGACCTGCCGCCTGCCAAGGGCAGGATTTCAGCCGGCCCACCTCCCCATGTATTGGTAGGCAGGTCGACTAATCTCCAGCCCTTGAATCAGCCCTATGAACCTCCAGCGCGGGTGAGGATTTTTATCCTTTTGTAATACCTAGATTTCTTTTGTGTGTTTTTGTTGAAGTAAACGTCGACAGTGTTTCTAGCCAAAAAAACAAAAAAAAAGACATTGACAGTGTAGTTTTCCGAACTGAAATCCATCACTGGGTAATCATGTAATTTTCGGGGTGGTTCGGAATTTAGGACTGTTATATTCCTTGAAATAGAGCCGTTAATTTTTTAAAAAAGGTGGCGGATTATTATTGGCTCTTCACACGATCCATGTCTGGACACGAAACACACGGAATATAAACCGAATCGTACCCGTATTTCAACCGTTCAACCCTCTTGGTCGAGCGAGGTGATAGACAAGATAGAAAGACCTCGACAAACCTACTCCACACAGGTAAGCACTCTATCTCGCTCGTATCTCCGTATCTCCTCTCCCCCTGCACTGAAGCCTAAGTGTTCTTCAAAATTTGCATAATCTTCATCCAATCTCAATTGAGAATTTGGTGTAGGCCTCGGCTCGATCGGTGAGACATCTGAGGAGACTTTAAGAGCCGTTCATGAATTGAAGCTCTGATTTTTTTTTCAGCCTTAACGGAGCGTATCTCTCTCTCTCTCTCTGAATGCATGCTCAAAACTGAACACACCATTAACCAGAACCGGAACCTTTGAGTTTTTGAGTTGATTGATAGTGATGGTCCGACCGTTATTCCTACCGGTCCAACCGAGCACCGGTGGATACTGTTTGCGGCTTTTCTCTTCTTGGTTGGTGTCCCAGAAATCGTCACCATTCCGGCCGCCTTCAGCCCACTCAGACAACCACCATCCTCCGTTAAACAAGGACGTAAGTTGCCAATTTCTTGATTCTGATCCTTTTGATCCTCGTTTCGTAATGTGTAATCCATTTATTTCATTCTCTGTTTATATCTAATATACCCAGTTGAATTGTTTTTGTAGAGCCCAATCGAGATGTCAGGAGGTACCTTTCTTACTCTTTTTAGATTCAATGTCTTCCTTACTTTTCTGCTTATGGGTAATATTGTGAAGTCATTAATTTATATATACCTTTTCACGTTCTTTTTCTGAATCCATTTTCCATAACTATGGTTAATTAATTAATGTGGTTGGTATCGTCATAATTGGCTGATGGAAAGAGTCATAGATATCCAATCAGGAAAATAATTAAGGGATTAGTTCCTGTCTTCTCGTGATGGACATTGAATATTTTTTTTTCTGATTTCGTTTTTTCCATGGTTATGGGTTTGCTTTACACATAATGCGTTGTGGGGTTTTCCATGCATTGTAGGAAGAAAGAAGTGGTGTATGCGTTTCCTTAGCTTTTGATAGTACTGGGGTATCCGAAGTTTGTATCTCTTTGCAAGGGCTGGATGCATTTGTGCGGTTTTTGACAGTTTTCACTATATTCTATGCTAATTTTAACAAATCCAGTAATTCACCAAAAAAAAAAAAAAAAAAAAAAAAAGAGGTTTACGAATGTTTTATTTTTATTATGCGTTCTTTACTTGGGCGTATTTTCCAATCTTACCCGCAATGGTGGTGTACATCTAGATGATAATGAATCACCTCAGCGGCAACATACTGTTTCTCCTTATGAAGAGGCCTTAGATGCTCTGTCATCTTTGATCACTAAGAAGACCCGTGCTGATAAGAGCAACAAGGGTGACCAATTTGATCTTATGTTTGATTATCTGAAGGTGACTTTCTTGCAATTAAACAGATGAATTTGTTTACATTGTAAGTGAGCAGTTAGTTACCTTCAGATATTTGCTTGTAGGTGCTGGAGTTGGATGGGCAGATTTCCCAGATGAAGGTTATCCATGTTGCTGGAACCAAAGGAAAGGTACTAACTGTACTTTCTTTTCTTATTTTTTTTTGTTATACCCGGTAGAAGGGAGGACTCTATTCAGTCTCACTTTTAAATCAGTAGCTTCTTCCAAGTAAGATCCTTGTTAGCATCTGCTTTCTGGATGTATAGCAATGCACTGACATGTTCCTCAATGCTCCAAAAGGGATCTACATGCACTTTTACGGAGTCTATACTGCGGAACTGTGGATTCCACACTGGTCTTTTCACATCTCCTCACCTCATTGATGTTCGAGAAAGATTTCGGTTAGATGGGTGAGTTTCAAAATTGGTGTATCAGCATCAGTTTACTGCTATGTTATTGCTGTTAAGCTACATGTTTGAAGCTTGTCTTTGTTGTATAAGATTCTTCGATGTGCTGAAACTGTAGCACAAACCAAACTTTTAAACTTTAATTAAAAAACGTCTTCTTTTTAAGAAAAGGTAAAGAATTGCATTAATATAAACCCAAACACAAGGAATCTGTTTGGTCTGGATCCTGTATAATTGCCATCAATCCACGCCTGGACACTGTACACAAAAAAAAAAAAACATTCCTTAATCCTTATTGACATACAAAAAATCCCTTATCCATTTACAGACCCATTGAAGTTATCCAGCCACCAAACAAAGAAGTTACCTCAAAACCAAAAAGTATTAACATCTCAGTTGAACCTCCCGAAATAAGTGAGGGCTTAGTTGATTTTTTGTTTTCTCTGAGGCTTTCTTCGAGTTGGAAATGAATCAAACGGATGAGGCTCGTAGAGTCTCTCTCGCCCAGCCCACTAGAGAAACCAGCTAATCGAGGCGTAAGAATAATTTGGTGGATTTCAGGGTCAGGGGCGCTAAAGGGAACATTCAAGGATACATCGAGTTTCTTGGATTTCACGTCATAGCATAAATACCTGGACTGAGCATTTGCAAGAAAAACACAAGTGGTTGCCCTGGGGGACAATTTCTTTCTTAACTGCAACGATTTTCAAGTGGTTTAATTTAGATGTTGACCAGGACTGGAATTGATGATGAAAGGGATTTATACCTTATGTCCAACTGTGTTCTCAATTTAGTTTAACCATCTCATACTTTGTATATATATATATATATATATATTTTTTTTTTTTTTCTTTTTCTGATTCACTATTGGTGATGTTTTTCTCTTCAATTTAGATTAAGTCTAAGGTTTATTATTGACTGTTCTTAGTCAAATTCAGGATGAGGTCCAAATTCTAATATCATTTAACCTTTTTCCCATCTCATATTAATTTCTAACGTCTAGAACTTTGAAATTGCTCAGAAAAAAAAAAAAAATTCTTGATATCTCCAAATTTTATTGAGATTTAGGATCTTGGTTCTAGAAAAAAAAAAGAAAGCAGAAGATCTGAATGTCTCTTAGATTTTCAAGTTATCCTGAAAGAAAGCTAGAACTTCTTAAATCAAAGTTTACATTACACAATGCATTTGTAAAACTGCTTGTTGGATAAGGTAATGTCAGAATGTGACTGACGCTCCTCCTCCAAGAGGGAAAGCACCTGTTTCTCTAGGAGTGTAAGGTTGAGATCCCAGAACTTTATATCTAAAAAATAAAAATAAAATAAAGAGAGATCCAAAAGTTATAAGCTGACACACGAGGTAACTTACTGCACTGATTAGGTCAGAACTGTAGCATTGACTCCACTGGATCTTTTTCTTTTTTATTTTTTAAGGTAAAAGGATTATCTTAAACATAAAAGAATGACAGGATTATACAAATGGGTTGGGAGGTTCTTTTTTTTTTTTTTTTTTTTCGTGGGGGGTGGAGGGGGTGGGGTTGAAGGTGAGAAGCTCGAAAGAAACTGGAAAAGAAGAAGGGGAAAAATGAACCAACTCAATGGTCAAACAGAAAAGCCTGTACCTTAAAAGTAGTCAACACTCCCTCCTAGCAGAAGTGCTGAAATCAGAAAGAAATAATGAAAAGATTACAGAGCCCCCATCCACACAACCACAGACAGCTCAACATCTCACACCATTAAGTATCAACAATAACAAGCTAAGAAAAGCATATTAAAAAAAAAAAAAAAATGCTGAGTGCTTCTAGCTCTAGCTTAGTTTGGGTGGTCAATCTTCTCTTTCAATCATAATTATACTTACTATCTCAGTTCATCTTTCCAGCCAGTAAGTTTATTCCTTTTTTTCCATAGACTAATTTCTTTTTCTTGGTTGGTGGAGCCTCATATTCTAGTCTATGAAACTCCAAAATTTTACTGCTTTTTGCATCATATTGTTTGGTTGCCTTGTCGGTTATTTGAAAATTTTAACTGGCTATTGCAGAATTGACATATCTGAAGAGAAGTTTTTGGCATATTTCTGGTGGTGTTGGGATAGATTGAAGGTATATCATCTTGCCCATCCTTGATCTGCCAACACAACTCAAACTTTAAATTCTAAATCGTCTGATACCTTCAGGTTTGTGCAGTTCCTGAATCTTGGAACTTGTAACCAATTTCTATTGATATTTTTCCCAGAATTTCAAATTTTTTTGGGGGGAGCAGGAATGCTGTCTGGCAGTGTCCCCTGCACCTTCTCGCAAGGGGTGTAAAATCACCAGTGGTGGCATGGTCATTTCACACCCCCCTTGTGAGAGGGTGCAGGGGAGCGCTGCCGGACAGTGTTCTTTTCCCCCTTTTTTGGTTATGCTGTATGCCATTCGTGCAGGGTTACATAATCTTAGTGCTTATTTGATATTGCATATCATATTTAGAAAGTCAGAAAACTTGTCCCAGTGAAGAAATTTAAGAAATTTAGTCTTGGCATGAACTAAGTCTATATCTATTGTGAAGGTGTTTATAACATGTTCCTTGGGAGAAATTTGGGCGTAATATGAATTAATGCCTTGGGTAATTTGGGCTTAATATCTGGTATCCCTAATGACCTTTAGTGTTTGTAAGTTGTGTTGGACTCCAATCATCTGGTTCTTGCTTTTGTAACAGCTTTTGTTCTAGGAAGGATGAAAGAGAAACTGTGCTAACTTTTATGAGCTTATAGACAGGGATACGGTCAACCATCTAATCTATAAATTATAACAGCAAATATATTCTTTCCAGAACGGCTGATCTATGCCCATTTTTGGTGAGCGAATGAAGAAATTACAGTTCTCCTGAAAAAAATCCTAAATTTGAATCTCTGTTTTCTTCTTGCTCATCTCTGGTGATCCCACAACCTGGAAGAAACATTAATGCTGAAAATTGAAATTCGAACCTTACATCTAAAACTCCGGCAAGGTGAAACCTTAAATCTGAAATTCCGGCAACATTAAACCTTAACTCTATAGCCCTAAATCCTGAAAAACCTTGTTATAAATAGAAAATAAGAGAAGAATAAAGGAAGAGAGAGAGAGAGAGAGAGAGAGAGAGAGAGAGAGAGAGCAGAATTGAACTAGTGTCTTGCTCCTCTCCTTGTAGCTTGTATTTTAGAAAGTAGAAAACAAGTAGAAACTGATAAAGTAAACTAATAAACTAACTAGGAGTCCACCAGTTCACACGATTAGGACTAACTTCTTTGACTTAGTCAAAGCAGTTAGTTGGGATAGTATTATATTTTATTACACTAACAAACCAAATACCTAAAATTTTGAGAGAGAGAGAGAGAGAGAGATTGCTGGAAATTGTACCATTCCGTTTACATTGTTAAGGAAGAGTGGGGAGTGGTGTTTAAAACAATTACCTTGTGATTGCTTGATTGTCGGCAACAGAGAAGATCAGAACTGCGGTCTAGGGACAAGTGGTTTGTGGAGAAATATGAGATGGGTTGATTATGTATAGCGGTTGTCTGAAAATGAAGGAAATTCGGAATCACCAACTTTTTTTTAAAGGTTGACACCACCAAATTATTAATGAAGTCAAATATAACTAAGCCTCTGCAACAGATAAAATGTAGATACCTGATATATCCAAGTCAAAGACTAGCTTGATTCCCCTGCCACAAGATAGAGGCATTCCTCTAAAACTGAGGGGGGAAAGAAAGCTTCTTTACTGAAACTGATTTGCTAAACCTTTTAATCTGGTTAACAAAAGTCTTAACTTCATGGATTTGACCTTTGAGGGAGTTCTGAGTCAGCATTTTCTCTTAAATACAAAACATATAACAGTTCTCTGATAAGGAATAGGCTTTACGAAACTCATGTCAGCGCTACTTGATACCACTAATAGCTATAAGGCAGCAAGGCAAGTGCCCTATGAGAGCAAAGCTCCTCTAAATGAGATCTTTCATCAGCCAGGCCAGGTCAGACCAGGTGACATACTCCAGATGAGTAGCCCATCCAAATTTCTGGGGATCGATATGCACTGCGTCAGATCTGGCAGAAAAGAGGTCGGTTTTACTGAAGAAGAAGGGATGGGCCGGGTGCTTGTGGGCTTCCTCTGCAGCAAGTGCTTGTTGGACCCCACCCCCGTTTTCCCGAGAGGGGGGCGGGCTGTGTTTCCCCAGCGGCCGGCCAGTGGCGGCAGAAACAAACTCGGGTGGTTGTCAAAATTTTCAAACGTATTCCCATATCAGTGGGGTAAACACCAAACACTTCCTCCAGCAAATCTTATTTTCTGTGGTGTTCTTATTTTTATTTTCTGGATTGCAATGCATCTAAGAGTAAGGAGAACAGTGATTCCAAGGCACACATCCATGAACTTCGGGACTCTTTGGCATTATTTGAGCCACTCCAGCCACTTCTTTTTGGACAATTGGGGCTGACCAGATTTTTTTTTCCAATGCCCCTTACATTGTTGCAGCAACACTTCTATTTGTAAAACTTACGGAAAGTTAGAGATCTATAGCACTTCTAAGCAAGGATTAAAGTATCGTGTATCGGTAGCGAATCAGTCAGGTGATTTTAAGAGACGTATCGTGGATACGCTAGGATTTGAAACAAGATACACAAGAGAATGATTAGGGAACGTGCAAAACATAATTTTTAAGCATAAAAAACTATAATAAGCAATCTTGAAGTATTTCCAAGGATTAAAGATATAGTTGATGACATTCAATGAGCTACAACTTTCGGTTCCCATGAACTGTAGGTTTTCAGCAAGGAAAAAGACTAGAAAAGTGAAAAAAAAATCAGTTATATCAAGCTGTATAAGTGCGTATCGACTGTATCGAGGTGTATCGGTCCGTGTATCAAGGTGTATTAGTCCATATCGAGGTGTATCGAGCCGTATCGGTAAGTGTATCTTATTTTTTACGAGAATGGAAACATAAGTGTATTGACACGTATCGAGTGTATCGACTGTATCGAGTCATATCGGTTTGATACAGTCGATACATGTGGATACACTTTTTGTTTAAAAAAAAGAGATACGTATCGACCACTACCGATACGGATGCGTATCGGTGGATACGGGGCGTATCGTATCTATACTTAAAACCATGCTTCTAAGTTGAGAGTAGTTCTCATAATTGCTGAGCTGTAATAAGAATTTTTTTCTTCTTTGTGAATATCTTATGGGAGAGGGTTCTCCAAGCATCCGACCTAGAAAGGAATCTCTTGGCGCCCAAATTTTTTGGATGGTAGAGCCAAAGATCCCCTGCTGACATTAAAGTTTTAACTAGTCATGGTTTTCTTAGTGGCAAAATTGAGCTTTAAAAAATCTTGGACCGTGGAAAAGTTTGCTGTGGTGGTTGGAGTAGGTATGCATGGACACACACAAGGATGCATGTCGATGAACAGGATGGTATTTGATTGAATTAGGTTATGAAGAAATTTGACACGTGATCATTCCTTCCCATTCCATAGATATCTAACAGTCAGAAATGCCATATCACTTTGCCACGTGGTAAAAATGAAGCATTTGGTAAGAGCTTCCTTTCCAGATGGGCCGCTTGGGCAAACTTTTCTCTAATTTTATAATGTGAGAACTTCAATAGCTTTTCTTACCAAAAAGAAGAAAAAAAAACTTCAATAGATTTTGTTTTGGGCATATCAGAAAAAAGATCATAAAACTCTACTGAAAGCCTTCATTGAAGAATGCATGCATATATATAGAGCCTTGCACTCTTTTAAGTATTCCAAGGCTCAAAAACAAAATAAACATTTAAATAATAATCTCATCATAAATTGAAAGCACATTAGCATTTGGACTTAAATTCCCCAAATCACATAAAATTTGTGATATCATGGTTTCATAACTGAAAAGCCACTATAGTGATGCCATAATCAACCAGAAAGCAAGGTATAACTGAAAGATAAAGGTCAAGACTCATATATAGGAATTACTTCGTCTTGTTTGAAAAGATATAATAAATTTGGATAACTAGAACAAAAAATAAGAATAAACCTTACTTGACCAGACCCGCCATAAAAAAGGACTAGTACCAACCCTACTGCAAAGTGCCCTTTGTCAACAGAAAGTTAGTAAACCATGCTGCTCTCAAAGGAGAAAGTTAAACTAAATAACTAAACTGTAGACTATTTCGTCAACTCACATGACTTCTTATCTTCAGGTTTTAGTAGCTTCTTTCAGTTTTAATGGTCTGCTCCATCTTTTCTATTAGCCCTATGAATATATTATCAATGCATTAAATGCAGATGCCTTGCTTGGTGATATGTTTTTTTTTTGGTGCTCTGTTTATTTCAACAAAAATGCCCATGCGTAAGGGAAATATTGTCCTTTCATTATATATCTTGCAATTTTGGGGCATGACATAGTGGCCCTGCTATAAAACTGTACATTCCATATGTTTACTTTCAATTATAAATTTTATAATTAAATTTTTTTTGTTCTTTATTTTAATTCCAGCCAGCTGGAGTCCAAACAAATGGAACCTAAATGGAAGATCAAGAATTAGGACTACAGTTATATTATTATTGAATTATGATACAGCATTGGGAAAATATCCCCAATATTCAAGTGAAAGAGAACAATATTCAAATTCCTTGCCTTAAGTATAGCGGAAGTACACTAAAGTTTAGAAGTTTTGTCTCCTTTGTATGAAGTCAAACATGTGTTAGAAGAGAGGATATGAGGCAATTTGGACTTTGAAGTTCCAAATATACCCTTTAAAGTGGGGTAAAAGATTCCAATCATGCACAATTCTTCTGAGCTGTGAATTTGTGAGTGGCATGCTAATGTGATTTAATCTTCAAATAGAAAAATTCTAATAGAAGACTAGAACAGCAGGATCGCAGGATCAAGAAAACAGAACCTGAATCAATCAAAGTTCTGTAGCTTCAATCAGACAAAATCAGAATAGGTTAAAATTTCAGTTGAAGGGTCTGTGCTGCTGACAGAGCAGGTCTGCAGAGTATGGACTGATTCTGATAAAAGAATTGTAGTTTTCTGAATCCAAATATCACTAGGACTTATAACAGCAGGCCCAATCAGAAAGCAATCAAATAAATATTGCACGAACTGGTAACCAGCAACCAATCAAAGAAGATCGCTGAAAAGGAATAGCTGCAGGGTATAGGAACTAATAAATTCTGACATGTACTTCTTGATAAAGGAATAGATAGAAAGGTAGAGGGATAAAGAGGCTAGGAATCCACCTAAGCCCCACTTGGCATCCACCAAGCACACCACTGAATCCACATCAGCAAAATTCTGAAAAAAAACTGCAAGCTATATTTCAAGAGGGGGATCAACATGCCGCCAGCATATAATGGAATTCGCCCTGCTCAACCAATGGGAGAGCGGGAGAGGGTCGGAACATGGTTTGTATAAAGGGGGCAGAGTGTCAAGGAGGAGAGAGAATATGAGAGGGTGCCTGACACTGCCCCGTGTGGATCATTTTCTCATTTGATAAATTCATGTCTGAGGGCATAGCCACATAGGCTACTACATCTATATATAGATTTGAAAACCTGACTCTCTACACTCCTAAACTGATTTGGAATCCAAATTACTACTTGAAATAGCCAAACATACTATTATTTGACAGTCCAATTAAAATTAGGACTCTAAAACAGAATATCGACTTAGAATGTAATCTAGGCTCAAATTCCTAATGATTCTAGGGCTTGCCTTAGCTAAATTGTAACATAAAAAACTCTAACCCAGTCCAACTTAACTGATCTCATTGTTGTAGCTTCTACCCACATTTTAGGCCCATTAAAGTGGTCTTTTACTATAAAAACCCATTGGACCAAAGACCCAACATGTAGAACCCAAGACTTATTGCCACTAAAAATCTAAACTAAGCAGGAATTGCTGTGGATGAATTCATGCTTCTTGACAATAAGTGTTTATTCTTGGTGCTAAAAATCAGCTCTCTGAACCTCAAAATGGTTGAGGTTCCAAATTCATGCAATTTAGCTGTCAGTGGCAGAAAGCTGTTTGTTGTTGCACATTCAAAACATGTTTAGCTTTTGACTGGAAGGGAGCTTCAAATGTGGGTGGGTTAATTTGTCATGGGTTGGAAAGCAGTAAAATTGTAAAACTATATTCTGATTGCAGCCCTATTATTTCTCATGATCATAAACCAGGGTTGCCATCCCTCTCTAATGATCTTAGTGGTGAATGCGTTCTTGGAACAAGCTCGATCTTGTGACAACTTTCTTCATCTCCAAGTTGGGTGGTATACAGGCATTGCTCAAGCAGCTTTCCCATTCTAGAATCGAGAATATTTCCACCACGATGGGTGTGCCAGGGTTGTAGTAATCGGTATTGATTTGGCCGATTTGTATCTATATTGGCTGACACCGACACAATGATCCAACCCCTTTATTTATTTAATCTGATACAGACGTGTCGTTCATTTATTGGCTGGACTACCGATACCATGTCGGATACTGACTTTATCCTTGGTTGCCGCTGTTTCTATTAAGTTCAAATTGTAGATTTGAATCACTGAAGGCTGCAAAACCGGAGCCTGCTAGACCTTATTCTAAGCCTTGATCGCCTCTGCCCTTGCTGCAGCCACAATCTTAGTAAAGCTTTTAAGAAATGAAGAGAGGGATGCTTTAAGGGGTTTACTTGGTGTATGTTCTGTTGGCGATTATCAACGGTCATAAGGTCGCCCATTTGAAAACTGAAAATTTGACCAATATGATTTCGGTCAAGACTACCCTGTTCATTTTTTAATTTGGGCAGGATGGTTTGCTTGAGTTCAGACTACATTGCACCATTGGTATATGATTGAAGACTACAAAATTTTTATAGAAGGTATACTTGTCTATATTCAGGATCATTTAGTGTGTATGACAGTATGAGTATGAGAAAGGGTACATTTGGAATTTAGCATTCCCACTTTAATGTCTTTCACATGTCCATCCTGTTTTGGAGAAAAGATAAAACTTCTGAAAGCCAGCACACTTTCGCTTTTTGTCTGAATTGGTATCGAATTTAGATTTGTTTTCTTTAAGTTTAAATATAGGGGATATTTTCCCTTTTTCCATGTAAGAAAAGCAAACCATTTCTGTGCAAAAATGAATTTGCTTTTTCTGAGTCTGGTTATTTCCTCTCTTGTTTGTGCAGGAGAAGACTAATGATGGTGTTCCAATGCCTACCTATTTTCGATTCCTCGCTTTGCTAGCATTCAAAATTTTTTCAGCCGAACAGGTTTGCCATATCTTATTCTTAATTTTTTTTCCCTTTTCTATATTAATTATTTTTTATTTCTTGCAAGGCCTCTGGATCTGTGGATCATGAATGCATGTATTAAATGGTAACAAACATTTTGTTTTCCCCTGATGTTATAGTTTGTACACAGGTAGATGTTGCTATTTTGGAGGTTGGGTTAGGAGGAGAATTTGATGCAACAAATGTGGTATGTAATTTTTGTTTAAGCTAAAAAATAATAAGATTAATCTAATCTGAAAAATAAAGTTCTTGGTGCTTCTTTCCCTTATTGTTAAAAAAAAAAAAAAAATCGTAATAGACTAGAATATATCAACTTGTCACTCTGTTGCAGTAGTAGTTATTATGGAACCTTTCACAACATTTGTATTTGAGCTTCTCTTTTCAGGTGCAGGCACCAATTGTATGTGGAATATCTTCGCTTGGGTACGATCATATGGAAATTCTTGGTTAGTTGGGGTTTTTTTTTTATTTTTTTACCTAAACATTTTTGTATCACTCCTACTAATATTTAGTTCATTTTAGTGTGAGAGACAGAAAAATCTGATAGGGATGATATCTAAGGAGTTTACAAGATGATATTGCATACCATAATATATTTTTAAGGTTTTTTGTTATATATGATCAGTGATAAACATTCTTTATTTCAATGCAAAGAATCGTTTTCTTTGAAGATAAGGCTTATTTATGAATCATGACACCCTTTTTAGGATAACATTTATTTTTGTGATGGAATGTTCAGATGTCAAGTCTTGGGTTGCTTAACTTGACAGTGAAAACCAAATCACTAGATTACGAATAAAACGGTTAAGATTTTTTATTCTTCATTTTTTAGGGATTGATATTTAGAATGTGAAAAATTAGTCTGCATGCCATGATGTTTCGAGAGTGATGGAATCTAAAGGTTCATTCATTGTTGTGCGCTTTGAACAGGGCATACCCTTGGAGAAATTGCTGGGAAGAAAGCTGGTATCTTCAAGGTGTGCCATAGAATCATATTTACTGAAAAATGTATATCAATTTGGATATGAGCTTGACGTTGGCATTCTCCATGTTTCTTTCTTTCTTTCTTTTTTGCCGTTTCTTGATACAGCATGGAGTTCCTGCCTTTACTGTATCACAACCTGATGAAGCAATGACTGTACTAAAGGAGAAGGCTTCTGAATTGGATGTAAGTTCTGGTTTTATGCACATTTTTGCAGAAGTTTGAGATCTTAATAGTCATACTATAAATTCTTTCAAGCCCTAAAAAGTGAAACTTGGCTTTAACAAGTAAACTTGGTGTTTTAAACTGCACATGAGTTCAATTTTTCTTCAACAGACATAAGTAATGGTTCCTTAATTTGGAAGTTATATTATATTGTTTGTCATTCCTTCATTTTCAATACAAAGGCATGAATAAATCGGAAGAACTTGGCTAAAGTGGTAACCTTCTCTCAAACCTACCTTAGTTTTCCAGCCCTTTGTTCAGTGAATTTAATCTGTTCAGGTGAACAAGTTACCTAGTTTAAACTGAAAGAACCTGGTCTTTTTTCTGGACTTGGAGGAGTTATGCCCCTTAGTTGTGATATGTCGAGTGAGACATGGCATCTATATCATGCAAATTGACCATTCATAGCCATGGATTTGGCTAAGATAACTTAGATAAGCTGTTTAGTTTGTAATGTTCAAATAACAAGAATCAAATGTTATGACTTTTACCACCAAGTTGTTGATGTCTTGCTGGTGGCAGGTACCGCTTCAAATAGTAACGCCATTGGACATCAGCTTGCTGAATGGCCTAGAACTTGGACTTGTTGGGGAGCATCAATACATAAATGCAGGTCTTGCCATTGCTTTATGTCGTACCTGGCTTCAGAAGACTGGCCGTCTAGAAGGCATGTATCTGGACCAGCCTGTAAGTTCTATAGTAGGTCCTCTACTTTTCGTACCAATGTTTTGGCAATCTGAACTCTTTATTTTCCATGCTGCCCGGAAATAGAGCTCTCTGCCAGAACAGTTTGTAAGAGGTCTTACAACAGCCAGTTTGCAAGGGCGAGCACAAATCATCACTGATCCATGTGTAAGTTCAGGGGATCTAGTTTACTATTTTGATGGAGCCCACAGCCCAGAAAGCATGGAAGTGTGTGCAAGGTGGTTTTGTCTCGCCATCAAGGACAATGTCCAACGGCAGAATTCCTTGGATGAAAAGCCTCAAAATGCAGTCACCAGGGAATACTCTACACCAGTATGTGTACTTGGCTTCCTCCTTTGTTCAATTTTTATGTTAAAACATTTTGGTCGTCCTCTATGGTTATTGAATCAGAACACAATGATTTGAAAAAGGGAAAAGGAATTTACAACTGAAATCAACCAAAGTCTAATCCAGTCTATCTGGACTTCTCCATGCAAATTATTTTCCCCCTTTCCACATTATAGGCTATATCTTCTATTAAGTTGTAGGTCGTTGTTAAGCTACAATCAAGTCTTTCTTCACCACCTTGAGCCATTTCCTTATTGACCAAGTGGCCTTCCCTTTATCGCTAAGGTTCTTCAACATAGTTGTCAAGGCATCGTCACCTGGAAACAAGGTGAGTTTCTAGACCCATGGGTAACCAGTCACCATGTTCTCAAGGCTCCCAGTTCCCAAAACGCATGTGAAAAAGGGAAGCAAAAAGGGAGATAGGGGTAGGGCAAAATAAAGGAAAAGACAAAAAAATGAGGAGAAGAAGCAGTAGCAGCTGCCACCGCCAGAGGAGAAGTTGTAGCGGCAGCCACTTCCTTCTCCGAAGCCACATAAAAAGAAGACAGAAGAAAGAAGACAGAAGAAGCACCAGCAGCAACAGCTGTTAAGGATGTTATAAGTGCAAAGTGTGGATTAGAGGAAGGAAGGTGGGAAATGAAGGAGGTGAGGGGAAGGTGAGATATTTGGTGGGGGATGAGAAGTGGGTGAAGTTGTGGCAGGACTTTTGGTGTGGCATGGGCCATTAAAGGAAATGTTCCCAGATCTTTTTACTATAGCTCGGAATCAAGAATTGGTGGTGGAAGACTATATGGAGTGGGCTTGAGGATAGAAGGGTTTGGACACCTCATTTTAGGAGAAAATTAAATGATTGGGAAGTAGGAACAGTAACTGAGCTGTAAGTATTGGAAAGGGAAAGTAAGGAGGGGGAATAATACCCGTAACCTGAGTGCGAGTGGGCACAACGAATGGTTTTTTTCAGTGAGATATTTCTATAAAATGTTGCATTTGGGTGGCAGTTTTTTACCTTTTAAGCTGGTGTGGAACAGATTGGTGCCACCTAGATCTTTTTTCTTATGTGTTTCGGTAGATTGTGGTATTGGGGAAAATCCTTAATAGGGACAAACTGATTTTGAGGGGTTGGAGGTTGAGGAATGTTTGCACTTCGTACTGACAAAAGAGGATGTCTACCATCTATCTGTTGGTTGTCACTTTGCCTCACTCTTTTTTTTTTTTTTTTTTTTTTTTTTGTGGAACATGATATCATTCACACTTTGTACTATTTTGGAGGCATATGGAGAGAAAGGAATGCATTTTTTTATTGGTATATAAAGAGGAGTTGGCCGACCAGGTTGTGAAGAAGGCTCAAAGATTGGTATCTTCATAGTGCTCAGTTGTAGCTGAGTGTTATGGGGTCAATATGTATTGTATATGGGAAACAATATGGGAAACAAGGAAGATTTAGTTAATGGGTATAATACTTGTAAGGCCTGGGGTTTTTTCTCTCTCCCCGCTTCCCCCTTTTGTACGAATTCATCGTGATGGCTTAGGTGCCAGGGCCATCCCTAGGCTTGCCTTGGCGCTCTATCAGTCCTTGTGATTTAAACTTTGTGGAAGCTGATGCCAGCCATTCCAACTGTTGGACGGTTAGGTTACTGCATGTTTCAGATTTTGTGTCCCATTTTGTCATGTGATCAACTCCCTATCTCTTGCTCCTTGCTGAAGTGATTGAACCAAGATAACAAAAAGTTAGCTTTGGCAGTTTTTTAATCGTCAATTTCCAAGTTCCTATATATATATATATATTAGCATTCTATTGTTTATTTATAAAATCTAGATTATCCCAGAATATTTTGATTTTGAAGTATTGCCTCCATTGGTTTAACTTGAAATCCACCCCCTAGTTAGACTCATCAATCAAGACTGCCATTGGCAAGAAATATATGTAATGATGGACCTACTGTGTTTATGCTTTACTCAATTTGTCAGTGACTATGCAAAGAGATTCAGATTCAAAGCTCAGTTGTTGAACCTAAGTACAGGCCATTATGAATTGTGATTGGGAGTCTGCGTTAGGATCAACAGTTACTTTAATTTTATAATACCTTGGCTCATGGTTTTAAGTACCGATACGATACGCCCTGTATCCACCGATACATATCCGTACCGGCGGTGGTCTATACTGTACTCTTCGATACATATCTCTTTCATTTAAACAAAAAGTGTATCCACATGTATCGACCGTATCGGTTCGATACGGATCGATACACTAGATACATATCGAGACACTTAAGTTTCTATTTTTGCAAAAAATAAGATACAATTATCGATACGGCTTTATACACCTTGATACGAACTGATACACCTCGATACACCTTGATACGGTTCGATACGATCAATACACACATATAAAGCTAGATACAACTGATTTTTTTCATTTTTCTGGACTTCTTCTTTGCTGAAAACCTATAGTTCATGTGAACCAAAGGTTGTAGCTAAGGAATTAAGTATCGTGTATCGGTACCATATCGGTCAGCTGAAATTAAGAGAAGTATCATATCATATCGTGGATACGGTGGATACACACGGATACGCTAAGATACGGGCAAAATATGCATAGGAATGCTTAACAAACATACAAAACATTAATTTAAAACTTAAAAACACTATAATTAACCAATTGTATGGTCTAATTACAAGACATTAAGTGATTGGACTCAATACATTACCATAGGTATGTATATAAATTATAAAATTTTTATTTACACCGATTACACTAATTTACCTCCAATTAACTAATTTTTATTATTTTTTTCTTTATAAAATTAATAAAATTTCTTAATTTTTAAGTGGTGTGCATTGTATGTTAGTATAGAATGTGATACATGGGATCATGTCCCAAGGACTAAATAAAAAGCAGAATTCCTCACTTACCTTATTCAATATGATAATTTCATTGACTAACCATCCAAGGGGGTTTGTTTAGATCATATTAAAATGTGGATCAAACAGGTGTAATACGGAGGTATCATAGTCCGCTGAATTATAAGCATTAATGAAAGAAACAACAAAATTACGCATTCTTTGAATAATGTGCATATCCCTTTTTTGACCAAAGAAAACTTCTCATTTTAAAAATAAAATAAAATAAAATATGATGGTCCCACACGTTTGTTTCCTTCTAATAATATAAGGGCCACACATTAATTTGGCCCTTCTAAGAATACTTAATTCCTTGGATATAGGGGCTTTTTTCTCTGTTAAAAGATAGAGTTGCTGAGAGGAGAGACGATCGTAGGCAATGGGGTTGCTGGGGACGAGCACTGCTGGAGCCAATGGGTGGAGCCGATGGCTGAGGACGAAGATCATGCGGCACAAGTTAGTACTTTTTTTTTTTTTTTCCTTTCTTCTTCTTCTTCTTCTTCTTCTTCTTCCTCTCTTTTAGTGGTGGCGGCGGTGGCCACTGCTGCTGTCTACTGCTTCTTCTTCCCCTCTTCTGGCGGTGGCAGCAGCAGTGGCCACTGCTGCTATCTGTTGCTTCTTCTTCCCCTCTTCTGGCGGTGGCAGCGGCGGTGGCCACTGCTGCTGTCTGCTTCTTCTTCTTCCCCTCTTCTGGCGGCGGAAGTGACGGTGGCCACTGCTGTTGTCTGCTTCTCCTTGTTTTTCTTCTTCTCCCTCTTTCTTCTTCCTTCTTGGCCGACTCTGTTTTTGCAATTTTTTTTTCTGTAAACAATACGTGTATCAGTCTGTATCGATACACACTGTAGTGTATCGAGTGTATCGATATGTATTGAACCGATACAGCTCGATACACTCGATACACTACGATACCATTCTTTTTAAAAAAACTTAGATACAAATCGGCTTGTATCGTATTAACTACTGTTGATACCGATATGTATCGGCCAATACGGTGCGTATCGTGTCGATACTTGATTCCTTGGTTGTAGCTCATAGAATGTCATCAAATATGTCTTCAATTCTTGGAAATACTTCAAGATTGCTTATTATAGCGTTTTTATGCTTAAAATTTGTGTTCTGCATGTTCTCTAATCATTCTCGTGTATATCTTGCCCTGTATCCAAGCGAATCCTAGCATATCTACCGTATCTACGATACGATTTTATACGGTTCTTAAAATCACCTGACCGATACATGAGACTTTAATCCTTGCGGCTTGGCTAATTTTTTAGAGAATATAAAACTAGAAAAGATATAATTTTTAGGACTTTTGTCGTAAAGATTAACTATATGGTCATATAATTTAATCTTTTTATCATTTCTTGGAGGTTGTAAAAGAAGCTTTAAGGAGGATGAATGTAGGCAGAGGACCAAGCCGAGATGAGGTCCCAGTAGAAGTTTGAAAGGGCCTAGGAATCTATGGAATATCTTGGCTAACTAAGCTGTTCAATAAGATTAAGCACAAGGAAAATGCCAGATGAGTGGAAGAGAAGCATTGTGGTTCCGATTTATAAAATAAAGGTGATGATCAGAGCTGTGATAACTATAGAGGCATAAAACTAATGAGTCATACTATAAAACTATGGGAGAGTGTTATTGAAACTCGTATGAGACAAGAAACTACTATTACGGAGAACCAATATGTTTTATGCCAGGTAGATTCATGACATAAGCTATTTACTTAGGAGACTCATGGAAAGATTTAGAGAAGGCAAGAAGAACTTCTGTGTGGTTTTTATTGACCTCGAAAAAGCTTATGATAGAGTCCTTGTAGAGTTAATCTAGCAAGTACTAAAGAGGAAAAGTGTTTCAAGCAAATATGTGGACATAATCAAGGATATATATTATAATGTGGTGACTAGTATGAGAACCGTAGGGGGGTCAAGGTAGTGAATTTTCAATTACAATTGGGTTACATTAAGGATCAGCTTCAAGCCTTTATCTATTTGTCCTTATTATGGATGATTTATCCAGAGACATTCAAGATAAAGTTCCTTAGTGCATGTTTTTTTGCTGATGATATTGTTTTGGTAGATGGGACAAAAGTAGGAATTAATGTCAATTTGGATTTTTGGAGATCAACATTGAAATCAGAAGGTTTTAAGATAAATAGAACGAAGGCGAAGTATATAATGTGTAACTTTAGTCATACAAGGACAGATAATGAGGTGGTGAAAATTGATGGGAGGGAGATACCGCAAAGTGATTATTTTA
This sequence comes from Protea cynaroides, assembly GCA_028583415.1. NCBI lineage: Eukaryota > Viridiplantae > Streptophyta > Magnoliopsida > Proteales > Proteaceae > Protea > Protea cynaroides. The sequence continues at coordinate 125,412,504 of CM053276.1, forward strand.
GGTATTTAGGTTCAATCATAAATAAAGAAGGTGATATAGAATATGATGTTTAGAAAGATAATTAAAATAATTGATATAAGTGGAGAGATGCATCTGGAGTGCTGTGTGATCGGCGTATTCCTTTAAAACTTAAAAGAAAATTTTATAGGACAAGCATTTGACTAGCTATGATGTATGTTGCGGAATGTTGGGCAGTTAAGAAGCGTCATATAATTAAACTTAGTGTAGCTAAGATGAAGATGTTGAGATGGATGTGTGGCAAAACTAGGAATGACAAGGTAAGAAATAATTGTATTATAGCTGATTTGGGAGTAGCATCGATACATGAGAAGCTACGAGAAAGTAGTTTGAGATGGTACGACCATGTTTTACGGAGGCCGTTAGATGCTCCAGTACGGAGGAGTGATTTGATCAGATTAAAGGATTTAAAAGAGCTAGGGGCAGACCTAAGATGACTCTAGGGGAGGTGATGAGGGAAGAAGTGCATAGCTTAGGCCTTGTTTCGAGTATGACATCAAACAAAGCTGATTGGAGGACAAGAATCTATGTAGCCGAGCCCATTTAGTTGGGATAAGACTTTGTTGTTATTGTTGTGTAATTTCTTGGAGGTTGCAGTGAGAATTAGTTAATTTTGATTTTTTCCTTAGGTAACAGCCATATAGACCAATGATTGCTGCTATAACAAAATAGAAAAATTAAGAAAAGATGGAGAGAATCGATGTGTATAAAGGAAAGAGAGAGTATGTGTGTTCCTCTCTTTGTAGCTTGTATTTATAGAAAATAGAAAACAACTATTATATAGGATCTAGGACTCTATAAAAGTAGAGTCCTAGTCACAAACTAAAGTCAAAGTAAACTCAAAATAGGAAAAAGAAACTAACAAACCTAATTAGTAATAGAAACTAATAAAGCAAACTAATAATCTAATTACGAGTCCATATACTAATAGGAGTCTAAGTCCTAGAAACTGGCTTTAACTACTTTGACTAAGTCATAGCAGTGTATGGTTACAATTCTATTACTCTAACACCCCCCCTTAAGCTAGAACATGGGGGAATGTGGGAGCTTCAACTTAAAATAGTGTAGTAGCAAGAGCAACAGTAGTAGTAGTAGCTATAGTTGTGGCAGTAGCAGCAGCAGTAGTAGTAGTAGTAGTAGTTGTGGCAGCAGCAGTAGAGATGTAAATGGGTCGGATTCTGCACGGATAGACTACTATCTGAATTCGAATCCGACTTATAGACACATTATCCGAATCCGCCTCTGACATTCGGCGGATTTTTAAAAATTAAATCCGAATTCAAACTCGAATTTAAACCGGATATGCGGTTAAAATCCGATCCGAATCCAAATTGAAACATTCTCTGCATCTGTGTAAGGGGCCTCGACTTTTCAGGCAGTTCAGCTGGCAGCTGTGGTGGCATTATGAGCAAGCCAAGGAGGAGAGAGAGTTGCTGGCGGTTGGTTGGCTTTAACCAGATGGAGTGTTGGATCCCACAATGATAGTTGAAGAGAAATCGTGATGATGAAGATGATTGCAGGTTGTTTTTTCGTTGTTTAAAATCATCCCCTTCTCTCTCTGCAACTTCTCCTAGTGATACTCAAATGACGATATTTTTTTTTAAATGAAGAATGAAGAAGAGATAAAGTAAAAGAAGGACAAAGAAATGAACAATGAGGAAGCAAGAAGGAGAAGTAACAAGAGATTGAATTTGAAGCGGTGGATTTAATATCCCCTTGAATAATGGGTCAAATTTCAAAACCCGTTAACAGAATTGGTAGATTTAATATTTTTTTTAATTTAAGATCAACATTAAACATGGTAACTGAAGAGGTGGATTTAATATCCTTGAATAATGGGCCATTACAATCAAAACTCTATACACGTTTAACTGAATTGGTAGATTTAATTTTTTTTTAATTTAAGATCAACATTAAACACGGTAATTGAAGAGGTGTGGATTTAATATTTTTTTAATTTAAGATAACACTATAAACACGGTAACTGAAGAGGTGAATTTAATCAACACTGTTTCCAATTCACCTATGGCGTACATAAATGAATCAGAGAGGATTATATCTGCTCGATTGGAGTGATATCCGCCTCCGCCTTTGAATCCGATTCCACTTATCCGAATTCGCATCAGAATCCGATTGTTCGGATTCGGATTCCCCTAAACGGGTGCGGATTTTAATTGAATTTGAATTTTCGGCTGTTCATTTACATCCTTTATCCTTAAGCAGTAGCAGTGGTGGCATTAGTAGTAGCAGTAGCAGTAGTAGTGGCACCAGTAGTAGTATTGTAGTAGTAGTAGCAGCCACAACAGTAGCACAATATAGGTCATTGCAAACCAAGTAGTAGTAGTAGCAACACTATATAGGTCACTATGAACCAAATAATAGTAGCAGCACAATATAGGTCACTGTGAACCAAGAAGTTGTAGCAGCACAGTATAGGTTACTGTGAACCAATTAGTAGTGGCAACACCATAGTATAGGTCATTATGAACCAAATAGTAGTAGCACCTGTAGGAGTAGGAGCAACAAAAGTGTTGGCTCCAACACGAGCATGGTAGTATATGAGAAGACATGAACTTGAGCAGATATATATATATATATATATATATATATATATATATATATATATATATATATATATATATATATATATATAATCTCCCCTCACGTGGAACATTCCACGTGGACAAATTACGACGGGACACATCAATGGCAAGATTTTCAAATTTCAAAACCATCCAACGGTCGGATTAAGAAATATGGTGAAGTCCTAGTGGGACTAGGAATAGGGTAACAAGGTAAGTTGATTTTTGACATTATTTAAAAAGTCAAAGATCCAGTGAGCAGATGTGGGCCAAAAATTGCAGGCAGATAATTAATAGCAACTAGGATAAGTCATCAAAATTAGGGTACGATCTAATGGTGGAATCAAGAAGTCCTAGTTAAGGTAGAATTCCTTGATTCAAAATTAGGCAACATATCACCAGATTAGATCAATAGTAGTAGCAAGACAGCAGCAGTTAGCAGATCAATACCAGATCGGATCAGACCAGTATAGATCGATAGTACCAACAAAGTAGTAATTTTGAGGGGCCAGACTTAGCAGTAGATTATGATCAGCGAAACAGCAGTAGGTAGCACCAGGAGATCGAGATCAGCAACAGGATTATCTCAATCAGTAGTTCTTGAACCGAAACCTGCAATTCTTGAAAACGAAAATAGCAATTCTTGAAACCTGATCAGAATTGAAGGTCTGATCAGTTAGAGCAGTAAGAGAGAAGAGATCGAGTTCTGTTCTGAAAAGGATCTGGATCAGAAGTTTTGATCTCTAGCAGATGGTTGCAGCAGAAAATAATAATAATAATAATAATAATAATAATAATAATAATAATAATAATAATCTCGATCAGAAAATCCAGCAGCAGCAGTACCAAAAATCTCAATCAGAAAATCCAGCAGCAGCAGTACCAGGAATCTCGATAAAAAGCAGTAAAAACAAGTGATCTTGATCAGAAAATATAGCAGCAATGGATGATCACATCTGATCTTATCGATCAAGTAGCAGCAATAGAAAACCAATACTAAGTCAATAACTTAAGGGACTGACCTAATTCATAGAGATAGGCAGCATTGGTGGCTGCACACCACAACGAAGATCTTTAAACGATTCTAAAACCGGCACCTGCTTTGATACCATGTAACAAAATAGAAAAAATAAGAGAAGATGGAGAAATCGATGTATATAAAGGAAAGAGAGAGTATGTATGTGCTCATTTCCTTGTAGTTTGTATTTATAGAAAATAGAAAACAACTATTAGATAGGATCTAAGACTCTACAAGTCCGAGTCCTAGTCACAAACTAAAGACAAAATAAACTCAAAATAAGAAAAGCAAACTAATAAAGCAAACTAATAGACTAATTAGAGTCCAAGGCCTAGAAACTAGTACTAGCTACTTTGACTAAGCCAAAGCAGTGTACAGTTACAATTCTATTACTCTAACAGCTGCATTATGGCTAACACCACATCCAATTCAGAGAAATCCAATATTTTTTGAAGATATCATCACAGCTGTTTTATAGAAACTGAGCAAATAAAGAAGAAACAGGCTGCGTGATTGCCAGAAACTCATAGCCAGTCAAAGTCTCACGTAAGAGAATTGGATTGCCTTGAATGATGAGAACTGATCTAATGACCCAATATTTGAGATTCCAGGGCTGCTATTCCTGATCTCCCGTCAAAGGGAAGAAAAGATTCTTTGTCTCCTTTCTTTGTGCTCCTGTTGCGCAGTTCTGAATCCTGTGGCAAAGTTCTGAATCCTGTGGCAAAGTTCTGAATCCTGTGGCAAAGTTCTGAATCCTGTAGGTTCACAAAAAATTATTTAAGACACAAGAAATCGTCTGGCAATGTCACACCAGTAACAGATTATCCCACATACATTAAACCAACAGTCATGATGAACTGTAGGCAACAAATGTGCTAGCACCAGCGACTGAAAATTGCACTAACACCTTGTCTTATTAATCAATTCTTCAAAAAAATTTGCTTTTTACTTTTCTAATGCCTCAGTGATCTAATGGGTGATTATGTACTGAAATTGTGGGAGAATTTCTGCAGATACTGTTGTTCAATTGCATGTCAGTGCGGGACCCCCAGCTACTTTTTCCACGCCTTATAAAGGTGTGTTCTCATCATGGTAAGTTATGTGAAGGAGACATGGAATGCATCTTCTATATGTACTGTGAATAAGACTGTAAACGATTGGAATACCAGAACAATTAGCTCACGTGTGCGAGGTCAGTACCTCCTGCAATTGTGCTATGAGCCACATTTAGACATCCACATCCAGCATCCCCTGTTGCTGATCAGCCCCTGAAGACATATCTCACCTTTTCTTCTCTTGCCCTTTCTCTTCCCACATCTGGAAAGGGATTCTCCATAGATGTTGGCCTTCGAATTGACGGATTCACAGCTTTGAGAGGTAGTGGATATGGGTTCGCAAAGCTTTCAAAGGGAAATCCTTTTGTGCTCAGGTTGGGAAACTAAGATTCTGTGCTACCATCTATCACATCTGGATGGAGAGAAATCTTTGATCATGGACAACCATGAATGGTCAGAACCTACAAGCAGATCTGGGATAACATAGCCTTTGATGTTTGGGAAACTCTAATTCCCATTGCTAGACCGTCTAGCGACTTGCCAAGAAACCAATTCATTGCTACTGCTTGGAATTTACCTATCCAATTTACTGTGGATAGGGCTTCCTTTGAGAACCTTGTGTATTTCTCTTTTGTCTTTCAGTCTCCCCTACTGGGAAATCATAGTTGTATTTCTTTTACTCTTTATAATAAATTATTCATCAAAAAATAAATAAATAAATAAATAAATAAAAGGTATCAGGTGCATTCTCCTACTTGTCTCTAAGGTTTCTGGGATTTAATGGGACGATAATTTGTTATTTCAGGAGTGCACTTCCAGAAGGCCCTTTTTGTACCCAATATGTCATTATATAACAAGGTTGGCACCCATGGTTTACCATCAACTGAGCCTCAAGTTGATTTATCATGGCAGCTGACACTACAGAAGGTGTGGGATAGTCTTATCCATGGTGACAAAGGTAGAACTTTTACAGGTTAGAGCATATTCTTTCCAGGCAATCTGACCAAATGCATGAGTCTCTTTATTCGTTATGCCTGGTAATATATTTTAAGAACACCACTTTTTACTAAGCTGCTGTATAAGCACATGCAACCCAATTCCTTGTTCAGCACTTAAAGCTTGTCGGTATGTTTTTATGGTTTTATTTTCTTATTAGGGATGGATGACCGATCCCCAAGTTCTATCCATGAAGAACGTAAATACAATACAGAGAAACATGCTACAATTTGTGAGAGCAGTTCAGTGTTTCCTTCACTCCCATTGGCTATTAGATGGCTAAGAGATAGTGTTCGACAGAATCAATCTATTCGTTTTCAGGTACTACAGTTTTTCTTATGGAAGGAAATAATAAATAAATGTATTGATATATGTGGGTTAGTAACTTGATGGGGCAATATCTTTCCTCTCATTTTTTCCCTCGTATAAGTGAATACTAGGACATGGTAAGAGAATCAGCAAAATCTGTCTGGTTCAGTGTTGTTTAGAGCATAACTTCTTGCTATTTTTCAATCTCTCTCAGGTATTCCCCCCCACAAACCCCCCCAAAAAAAAAAAAAAGTTTTTAATGAAATGGAAAGGCACTGTTGTCAAGGAACATGCAATTTTTGTAGTTTTTACTGTTTAATATTTAACACACATCTCTGGTTGATTTTGCACCAGGTCCTTGTAACTGGTTCCTTACACTTAGTGGGAGATGTAATGAGATTGATCAAGCGGTGAGGCATTTCTTCCCATTTGATGTGGCGGTGTGTGCCACAGCACGATTGATTACTTTTTTTGCCATACCTTTCTTGATTATGAATTCTCTCAGTTGAAGCATACTCATCACTCACATGCTGTGTTGGAGGCTCGGAGAAATTCCTAGCGATATGAGAGATACCTTTATAACATGGATAACATTATCAACGAAACATCTTCATCGTTGTCTATAAATGGTTATAGTTATCTTGGTTTCACCGGTGCATAGCAAGGCTGATAACCTTGTATTGCTTCTTCTCCATTAACTGCAGGTTTTGTAGAACACATTGCAGATCAAAGGTTGATCCCTATATTCTTGTTTGGATGTTTGGTAAAAAAAATTAAAATTTAAGTTAAATCCATTCATGGACTGGTTTTGTTCATGGCAGTATTTTCCATGCATCAATCGATGAAGAGCATGTACATACGTTCTCCACTGAACCATCCAGTTGAACCATTTGATTGGTGAAAGCCTCAAACATGGGCCATGACCCGTTAACTACACCATTCAGATGAGCCCCAAATTTTCGATGTCTTTAAGAAATGGACTGCACATTTTATATTTTTAAATATCTGATGAATATACAAATAAGGGAGAGGCTCAGCATGCCTTCACCTGAAATCAAAATAGAACACCCTCCTATAACTGCCAAGTGGCAGTCTTAGTGGGATTGAAATTTCAGTTCGATCTAAGTTTGTTGTCAAGTGACAAAACGAGGAATGAAAATATGAATCCTTACAAGCATATCTCATATGCTACTAGAGAACTTGCCTCTAAGATCACATCAATCCACATCAAATTATTTTCAGGATCAATGTGAGATTAACTCTCCATTAGATAAAGAATCGTCGATTTTTAAATTCAAATTCAATCAAATACCACCCATATACTTGCAACTTCTGTTGTATTTTCACCCATTGATTTATTTTAACATTTCTAAAAGGTTTTAATGTTTTCAGTGAATTTTCAAAGCTTTATTTATCATGTGGCCGAGGCCATTAAAGCTTAAGGGTGAAATATGAGCAGGGACCTAGCCCCTACCTCGTATGGAATTTGGCCCCAACCTGCCGAGGCTTTCTTACTGTCATACCTATCAGTTCTCTTAGATCTTTTATAAGTAGAATATGAACCACTTTCTTCATCCATGTAGGAATTCAGGCCAAAGATGAACTATCGGTGGGAACATGCATTTCTGCAGAATGCCAACAATTCTGCATTTTGTTTGGCTTTGATTCAAATTATTATAGATGTTGTTCCCATTAGGTTTGCATCGAGGTCTTTGGATGTTGAGCAGACCTGTAAACAATAAAACAGGCCAGGGGAGGTTGGACTTATAACCCTAAGGTCGCTCTGACGCTTAAGTCTATAATCTACTGAACATATAATGATGTTGAGAAGCCAACCTGATAAATAAAGTGAGAAGGGGGGGCAAGAGGGAGATTTCAAGTTCGAGGTATTAGACCAATAGGTGAAACAATAAAAAAATATTGATTGTGAAATGACATGACCTTATTTTTTAAGCCTATTTATAGGGAATGGTGAGCGGTGGGATTCACGCGCCTTTAGAGCACAATACGGTATTTTTGTGGATGTTTCTGCCCTTGACTTAAGCTAGCAATGACGGAGGTGCCTCTCAAAATGGCTATTAGGTATAATGATGATTTTACCCTTGGAATTTATGGGTACTTTTGGTGGTGTCCAGTTGTGATTCAATTGGCTTTCTGATATTTATGCCCAAGAGATGTAACCATGCTCATTAGATAAGATGTTGGAATTTGTATTTGCAAGAGAAAGAAGGACAAGGCAAGAATTCTGAAATCTCATTTTAATATTGGGATGTAGGAATAATACGTCTTGTTTTTGGCAGTCTCCCTTTTTCTAATTTGCTTGAAGGCGTTTTAGAGCCTGATATGAGGACAGTATATCCCTTACTGTACATATTTTTACTTTGATCTAAGCCATTGATATGTGGGCCCTAATAAACTGAATGGTTTGGGGCAATGGTTGATGTTGAAGAGGGTGATTGGCCGCTTTAGGTAGCATAGGCATATCAAAGAATTGCTGGGCACAGGGTTCACAAACTTAGGCTCTCTTTGGTATGTATTATAGAATTAATTATATAATACATTATAACATATGTAGTTTTTTGATATGATTTCTGGTATTCATTTATATTCAAAATAAATTGATATAATCTAAAATCTATAAATAGGTTAGAAAGTGTTTATCATTATTGTGATAATCTATTATTACTTCTTTATGTTTAGTAGTACCAAAGGGTTATTATTTACGTCTCAGAACTTATTTTTATAAATGATTTATCATAAATAACTCATAAATATAAATATAAACTATACCAAAGAAAGCCTTAACTTAGGGATTTCAAATCGTCTCCTCCCTGAGATTCGGGAGGAGGGATGACAGCCTGGATGGATGGCCGACACTTGGCTCTCAGGTGAATCCGAGCCGACAACCGAATCGACAAGTTGAGCCCACAGGGGTGTCGGCTCGGATGGCTCAGATTCACCCGAGAGCGAGGTGTCGACCATCCATCAAGGCCGCCGCCCCTCCTCCCGAATCTCAGGGAGGAGACGATGTGGATCCCTTAACTTAGCCTTGGTTCTCAAATTATTTAAGCCTAGACTGTAATATTAGGTCTAGTAAACCATAAAAGGGCCTGGAAAATCCCTTGTCTAAAGCTAGACTTAAATCATCAAAAATCCTTCCCAGGTCGGAAGCTGAACTAGTCTAAATGGGTCTTTAATACTCAATGAGATCCCAAATGTTTTCCAATCTATACAAGGATCGGGGGAGTGGAAAATGATAGAAATTGAGAGTAAAACTGGGTGCAAGTCAATGATAATCCAAACCTTTTTCCTTTTTTCTATAATAAATCATCTGACCGCAGATACTTGACATTGCATGAGTGGTTTGCGCCCTTTCTTGTTGCTGTAGATGTAGGGCATGAGGCTTGGTCTTGTGTTCAAGTCCACCCTCCTGCATATTGGGTGCCTGGCCAGTGGCACCCCCTTCCCCATACATTCCCCCCCAAGGCCCCATCGGATGCCCAATCCCATCCCCTCCGGGGCACAATTGTAGTGAGCCCCCCTTGACACCAAAAAAGAAAGAAAGAAACCATCCAACCATACTTGGGAGCAACTCTCTCTTTTCACATAATAGACAGGCTTCAAAGACAGCAACTAAAAGAACCAACAATAAATATAACTCTTCGAAAGCATACAAAATGGTGCTATACCTCTTAAAACGGGAAAGAGCTGAGGCCCATATACTTGTGGTGGGGTCACAACATTCTGACTTCTCTATGGTCAAATTGTAATGCAAATATCAATGAAAAACACCTCAAATCTTTTTTTTTTTTTTTTGGGGGGGGGGGGGGGGGGATTGATTAAAATTTTTTCATTATGAAACGGTGAAACCTACTATGAGTGTATAGAACCTGTACCACTTCCTGGTGATGATGGTCTTGCTGTATCCTTCTGCTGGTTTTCTGGTTCCTGATCTGGGAACACTTCAGACCTCAGGGAAGGAGCTATGTTATCTACCAGGGGCCATGTCAGCTCCCACAACGAGTCACTTCCCGTGGCACCGCACAGCTTCACAAGGACTCCTTTTGTTTTCATGACAAGCAAGGTGTTTTTGAGGAGTTCAGGGATGAGTTCCTGGAGCTTCTCACTCTTCTTTCCTCTGATCTTGACTTTGGCGTACTTCTCCATCCGACCGAGAATGCCTAGCCAGAGTCTGGGGAAGCTATCTGTCGGAGAGAGGTCATTCACAAGCTGCAAGAACACCTTGGATGATAACTTTACAGCAAGTATGAGTGTTCCTTCCATGTTACGGTAATCCTTTGATAACGGCCCCTGTGCAATGTCAAGCATGTCATCTAGCATCGTGAACATTACCTCATCAAAACACTGCATCCAAATCAGAGGTGGAACATAAAACCCTTCACACCCCATTGTGCATCTCTGCAATGACAAGACCGCATGATTTCTAACTTCTTCCCTTCTGTCCAAGCAGACTCGCTTGAGTCCTCGGACCAATCTCATCCAAATCTCCCCAATTTCCTGAGATAGTTCCCACCTTCTGAGACAAGTGAAGCACCCCGCCATTAGATCCAATGCATGTATGGACCTCTCTGAGGGCCCAACCCAGGATTCAGCGAAGTGCCTTGATGCATCAATGAAGAGTGTGCAATTATCTGGGGAAAGGTGAGCTCCATCAGACATGACAAATGCCAGAGCCTCAAACCCCACTTCTGAAGCCTCCGGGTGTCGAGCTGTAATTGATAGCAGGGAGGTTATTGTCCGCCACCCCATCTGGGATCTGATACATCCAGCATTTGATTTGACAAGGTCTGTGACTTCTTGCGTTATGTGCTCACAGTATGCATCAGCTACTCGAGCATCAAGCTTCAGAATAAGTTGCATTGATCTTAAGAGATCATCAGCCAGGTTCTCTTTGTAGGGAAGAAGCCGCCGGCAGAGGTGCAGGAGCCCAAAGACAGCCCTTGCAACAAGGGCAGAAGGCATGGCATTGGACTGGACAATACTGGCTATATGCTCATGCAAGCTCGGCCAGATGAGAACTATCCGGTCTCGATTGTATAGTGTGATAGTTATAAGCAAATCCAAGCAGAAAACAGAAGCATCTTCATTCTCATGATAACTGTATTTCCCTTTCTGGGATTTACTTGACACCCAGATAAGGGCCTGAACAAGATGTGTCAGTGAAATTGGCTGTAAAAACTTGCTTTCTGCAAAAATACTGTTGATCTGGCACTTCTGGACAGTCTCATGGGCGCGCTGACGAGCTTCAACTTCCTCTTCATTCGGTTCTAAACTTGTCTCTTCAGCATCAAAAGATAATAGCCTACTAACCCTGCTCATCAAACCTAATGACATCGGAGGAGTAGCCACACTCTTTGCAGGCACATGAGATGCTGATGTTAAACTTTTAACAGGTTTTCCTGGCATGAAACCTGAAGAGATTTCATTCTCACCAGTGGAGTCGTGGTCCACAAGAGCAGGAACTAGGCCTAGCTTGTGCAAAGTTACGATGCACTCTAGGATGCTTCTCCAACCAGTGCGGATACTGTCGCCATATGTGTTTGCTATCGTGAAAACTGTTACAGTTGCCATCATAGCCTTGGTGTCATCAGTAAAGGTTAGAATGAGTTCTTCTGGTTGGGTTGGACTTAGAAGGGTTGTGAACTTGCATAGAGACACAACCAGATCATCCAAAACCTCTTCAAAGCGATGGGATGCTGATACCTTTGCGACAGCCAAGAATCCGTCAATACAAATTTGGTACTGATCTTCATGCTCTGCATGGTCATATACCACAGAGAGAGCAGCAAGTGTTGGACTGGACAAGATAGCAAACATGTCATGGTCCAGGAAGGGTCTAGAGTCATAAGTAATAAATGGAGTAGCACACTGTGATTTGTGCAACAGACTGATCCAATGGCTCGATGTCAGTTCTGCAAAACCAGCCCCTTCTACTGGACTCATCCGAATCTCATTCTTGCAGATTGAATGGTAGAGCTCTGATAGGATTTCACGTGGAAGGTCATTCCCATCATTGATGCGACGATTGTTCCGAATAAAATCCTCTTCTGTCATCTTCTTTTTGACTTGCATGTTGTGCTGATCTGTGTTCAGCAATATAATCGAGTATGACAACACAAGAGCAGCATCTTTATTAGCAAGAATCTGTGGAGATTGCTCATAGTATCTCTCTGAGAACGCCTCAAGTACTCGCTGTATTTTCTGGGATTCTCCAGGTAGTCTAAAAGTTTCCAAGAACAGACGCAAGGCTGTATCCAAATTCATGTCTTGGAAATTAAAAGTTCGAGCAAATTCATGAAGCACTTGCACCCAAAATTCATCATGACTCCCCAACAGGTCACCAACTACATTCTTATCCAATTGAGGTGCGTATCTGAGAAAGCCAGCCACACTCAATGGATCAACTTTATCAGGCAAGATATGCATTCCTTGAAGGAATTCCAGCCCTTTCTTCGGGTCCCTGTTAAAGTGATCAGCACTGGTCATTAACACTCTCTTCAACTGTTTCCTTTGACGAACAAATTCAACCCAACAGTTAGGATCCGTATAGTTTTCGCACTTCACAGTCCAGAATGGAGTATGTTCATCCAGTTCTAATAAGGTTTCCTTAATGGGTAAGGCATTGCAAGTCCTTTCAGCTAGTCCCTCAACAACAGCAACCAAACCTTCCAAAGCAAGAACGTGCATCGAAGACAGTGGTGAGTTAACCGGAAATGCACTCTTTGACAACAGGTTAGCAAGGTCTTCAAACACATTGCTGAAGGATATGTCACAGTCAAAGTTGGTATACATCTCTGCCATGAATGTCTTCTGCTTGCAGAAGTCAAGAAGAGCCTCCATTAAAACCTCATGCTGTTGGTAGGAAACACTTCCATGCCTACTGTGTGTAAGCCTCCAACTCAAACATGAGAAGAAGGCCTCAAGCTGTAGTTTCAGCTCAGTGCGCAAATGAAGATATAGATTCAGGATGATATTACAGACCATCGACAGAATTAGTAGGCTCATCGACATGCCAAACTTCATCAAATTATGGAATAGGTCATCCTGTATCAACGCCAATAACTTTGGATGTTGTTTAATAGCATATCCTGCTAATTCGATAGCTGAATTGATCAATCCCAAGGCGAAGAGTGGGACATCCTCATCAAATTCTGTCCAGTTCGACCTTGGACTCATGTCCATCTGCTCCACAATATTCAGTAGAGAACACAAAAAATGGAAAACCTCCACCATGCAAGGAACACCATATGGTTCTCTCATGATCTGCTGCATGTCGTTTACTGCCTCATCGCTGGTACCATCATTGACAGCACTTGCAGCTGGCAAGCTCCCCTCTGAACCTACAGAGATTGAAGCATGTTTGAAACTGCCATTTTCCACTAGCTGATTGTTTAACCCCAAAAGTATAATCACAGAGAACTCCACCTACCTGCACAATAAACTTGTGCTTGACATACAGTCTGCCACAAATATTACTGATATTTTCATAAATTCACAATATTTTGAGTTTTCAAATGACAAATAAAAAACTTGATTTCCTATGGGACTTAGAAATACTCAAGACAATGATTTTGAAATTACATGCAGTATCTTGCATATACAACAGGGACAAATTCAAAAATAGCATCCAAATGGCTTATTGGGGTTTTTTTTTTTTTTTTTTTTTTTTTGGGGGGGGGAATCCAACCATATCTTAAGGCCAGGCAGACAGCAGCTATATAATTAGAAAAAATATATCAGAGGAAGTGAGGAATCAGTTTAGTGCTTTGCTTCCCTTTCATTCCACTTGTTAAATAATAAAAAGTTACATGTTTTCGTTTTACTGAGAATATCAGGAATGATCTACCAATCTTTGTCTAACCTAAGTATCACCAGGGAAATGATATAATATTGTTTGGTATAAATTCACAAGACATGCCCCAAAGAATAAAGGAAGTAGTTCAATAACAGTATATCAGATTGGGAAGAAGGCTCACCTCCATCAGATGACAGTTTTTCTGTACGTTGTATATATGGCAAGCGTGAAAAAATACACCTAATAAGTTCATGCATTGTAGTACGAGCTATCCGCTGTAGCAACTCTCCTTTTGTTCCTGATTGATGAACAATGCGAAAACATGTGTAGACTATGGTGCATACATGTTGGTTGTTCAAAAAAATGGAAGCTTCACACCTCATACATGCCAGAAGAACTTGAAGAATCTTCATAAGCACAACCTCTTCTGATGCAGGGTCTGTGACCTCAAATTTGCAACCAGTCACAGCATCAACTACCAAATGCATTGCCTGTCGTACATGTACAATGTTTGGATCCAGGATGCCAAGGGTTAGTATTTTGTATACAGATGAAAGTGCGACCCCAGTAATAGGTGCACCAATTTCATCTGATTGGATGACATTCAAGAAAGGCTGGAGGTAAATGCATGGATCAATTGTATGCCATTGATTGTCCCAGGAAAATATTTTCCTCCGTAAGGTTTTTAGAGATTGGACCAAAGAATGTTCTAACTGATCATCATCAGGTATATACCGACCCCCCCATCTCACATTTCTCCTGACAACAGCCAGCACTGCACCAATTTCAGAATTCACCACACATGCTATAGCACACCCTCCAGGTATGCAGTGTCCTGGCTCTTCCTTATCTGCCTCGACTACATACTGGAACTTTAAATTGCCCATCTTCATGTTTTACTGTTTAAAGCACTCGAAGCACAGGAAGGAACTGGAACTCAACAGAAGCATTTCCTTCATTGTGATTGATGAGATAACCTGGAGAACAAATGGAAGAAAAGACAAGGTTGTAAGAATGACGAGCAACTTAAATAGTTATACACCTGTTATGATAATAAGCAACTTAAATAATTAAATGCCTGTTATACTCATGCAATAATATTAACAGGTTCAAAATACTTTTAGTGTAGCAAGTTGGGCACATAACCCAAACAACAACAAAAGAATGCCAAGAAGATAACTGTGATAACTGGTAAGTGAGAATGAATAGATGTTATCTACTCAAGTATGAAATCAGAGCTTCCTCTAGTTTGTTCTATTTCCATTAAAAGAAAAATAACTAGGCAAAGATTTGACCACTTTCAACTTTTACTTAAGTACAAAACCACAGAATATGTGTTCCAAAGGATACAAGATGCTAAATTTCTGGTTTAAACAATTTCAACATCATAAACTAACAAATCAATATGGTTTGAATAAAATAGAAATCACAAAGTAAGACATTGAAAGCTGCTAAAGAAGTGCAGAGATATCATTCAATCTAGATACCCCTTAATGAGGTCTACACCTCTTCATACAGATAAGGTGCATATTCGTTATGATACACCCCCCCCAAAAAAAAAAAAAAAAAATAAATAGAAGAAGAAGAAAAAGAGTAAGGAGAAACTGCCTTGCAAATATAACCGTGGAAAATCACAAAATGAAGGTTCTAAAGCTCCACTACATTGGAGCTAAGATCTTTTATTGGCTACAAATTTGCACACAAGGGCATTACAGCTAATCTTGCATGGGTTGTGAATGATGCTAAAGACTACAAAATAAAATAGCTTTCAGAACAACTAAGAGGTGAGAACATTGATCCACTCTGGACATGTTTGCAAGACACAGAAACCCAAAGGGAGCCAAGGCCCGGGGGGGCCGGGGGGGGGGGGTTTGGAAGGGGTTTTTGCTGAAATAATGTAAAATGAATAGTCACATGATAAAAATTTGGCATAAGAAAGAGCATATGACTAGTTGAAAAACAAATTAGGGAAGGGAAAAGAAACGGTAGTTCTTCTTACTTCATATTCTTCCTTCCTATATTTTCTGTTAGTCCTCATTTACCGCAACCTGGATCCGCTATCTATGTAAAGCATCCCCTGACTTTTATTTGTCAACCTAAATCATTCTGAAACAGTAGCTCTCCACCTCAACTAATTCTACAACATCTATGCCACAGCCAAAACCCTGATCTCGACTCATCAGAATTTCACCTAGCAAGGACCCTTCACATGAAATTATATAAAAGCTCCTTTAAGATCAAACAATTCCATCGAATTGAGTATGATTGCATGTCTGATAGCATCTACTATATAACGAAGATCAATGAACTCAATCACAGTTGTCAAGGCATTGCCTAGGTGTCCAGGCACCTTGGAAAATAAGCCAAGTTGGTCACCTAGGGCGTCCGTCAGGCCTCCAACACCTTGGTTCACCTTGGCGCTTTGACAATTATGAACCAAATTATTGCAAATGCTCAGGATACCCTTTTCTAGCTTCTAGAGTCTATTTCTTAGTTCAAGATCCCTGTTACGAACTGGAATCAAATAAGTCGTAGATCTGTTCCATCTAAAATGGGAATGGGCTGGGGTTATGAACTTATAATTTCCTTCCTAAGTCAAATTCCTTCTTTGTTTTTGTTTTTTTTTTTTAATTGCATTTTTGTACCTAAGTTTAGTAGGGTGGATTTTTGGGTATTCAGTCCAACATGCATCCCTACTCACATACAGAACCACACGAATTTCCATCAGGGTCGGCATCAACGTCCACTGATAAACTACTTATTAAAAAGTAACAGATAATATAATCACATCCCAGGCATACACATTGCCTTCATATAATATAATGGCATCAGAGTCATATTATACCTCTATGAAGCTGAGCTACCCTTCTAATAATCAGTTAACCACCTGCGGTAAATGAAAAATACAACCTTCACCTCTCACAAGAAAACTCAAGCTACTACAACTATCTTTCTATTGATAGCATCATGAAAAATTGAAGAAACCTTTTAGTCTTAGCTCCCAACGGTACTCATATCTCACATATAGAATCTTTAAATAAACCCACCAATTTCATCATCTATGAGAACAAATTAACATCTAACAGAAAAAATCAAAGGTAATCACTATCAATGCGTAACCGTGCCAGGAGAAAAGGGCAAAGAACATTCAAACATAGAGATCTGAAGATCACTATTTCGTCTTCAAAAATTCAAATTCAACAATGATGAACAGAAAAAGAAATCACTTCCACAACAAACAATCCAAATTCAGCATTTTCATAACTATGGCCTCCCAATAGCATCATTTCAATATAGACGAGAGGTACCCAAGATCCCCAAAAGAGCATGAAATCAAGATCTGGAGTCGACATACCCATCTAGAGAAAACCCCGCAAGTCTATCCATCCAAGTCACTGCTATCCATGTCAGAGCAATTCCTGGCTACCCACCAGGCGATATCACAAGCACAGATCGAATGGTTTACCGGGCAAATCCGAATTGAAGAAAAAAATGAAGAATTTTCAATATTTGTTAAGTTGGCAGCTCTGGTAAAGGGAGGTTTCAGGATTCTAGAGTGTCGCAGCGCATCAATAGATTCGATTTCCTACCCAGAAAAGAAAATCAATAGATTCGATTGGTCGAACAGCGTGGCTCATATAAATGAACCCTTCTAATAGTCGACGTGTTCTGATTCCACCACCAAATTGACAGTGGCATTTCTATGAGGGGAGTAATTTGGGCTAACCCTACCTGTTGCTTTAACATTAGGAGGACGAAAAATTCCATCCTTCCATCGTTGTGACGAACCAACCGCTTTGCATGTTCGGACGGTCGAACCAGATACATAAAACTTACCGTTATTGATGGTGGCATTTTCGTTATTGTACAAAATATAAATGGCATTTATCAAATATTTTATCTGAAAGACTGAAACTCTGGTTTCTAAAACCCTAAAAAACGAAATACTCTCCACTTTCCAGGATTTTGGTTATTGTTCGCTCTCTCGCCATGGTTAAGAAACTCAACGAAGCTATGCAAGTAAGCGAACCAGAAATCCTTTCAACTGAAGAAAAGCATGTAACTGATAAGAAGAAGAAGAAGGATAAGAAGAAGAAGAGGAAGAACAAGGAAAGTGAAGAATCGCTTGAGAATGACCAAGGAGAAGCAAAGCGAATAAGGAAGCTTGAAGAAGCCCTAGAGCCTTCAGAAGTCCATGGAACGGATACTGGAAGCAAGAAGTCCAAGAAGAAGAAGGAGAAGAAAGGAGAGGAATCGAATTCGAGCAAAGAACTTGAGAGTAATCATGTCAAAGCAAATGAAAACATGAAGGACGAAGTCACTAATGGCTCTGTGATTGTGTCTGGAAATAACACAAAGGACTCCAAGTACGCAGCTTTGAGTTCGTTTGCTGAAGCGAAGCTCCCTGAGAAAGTACTTGAATGCTGCAAAAATTTCAGTAGTCCTTCTCCAATTCAATCACATGCTTGGCCTTTCCTTTTGGATGGTCGGGATTTCATTGGGATCGCTGCAACTGGATCAGGTAATCTTTAGGTTCGTTTATTTGGCTAACCTTTTCGTCTCATATGTAATGACATTTCATATATCGGCTCATCATGTAACATGTTTTTGTAACCAGGTAAAACGTTGGCATTTGGGGTTCCTGCTTTGATGCATATTTCGCGCAAGGAGAATAAGAATAAGTCCAAGAGAACGAATCCTCTTTGTCTTGTACTCTCACCCACAAGGGAACTAGCTCAACAAGTACGCATACTAGTCTCCCCTGCATTTATTTTTATGCTCTTAGAGTTGTGTGCACCGTTTGTTTCATAGACTGTTTTGCTGTTTGATTATATATCATTGGGTGTGCCAAATGGGACTGTATACTTTAAAACACAACTTTAGGCCCAAGGAGTTGATACACTGATAATAACATGCAGACCCCTTTTTATATTATTGAATTCTAGTCTCAGGCTGCACGCCAATAATCAAATACTAATATAATTTAAGATATATTCTCTGATCACTCCATGACCCACCTGAATTCCTACTTATCCATCCATAATAGTTGATAAATCACCTTGCAGCACTATGTTTTGAAAATCCAAATCGAAAGACAATTTTTGTCTGTAGCACTGCACTGACCTTTGCCTCATCTTTGCAACTGGACTGAAAAATGAAAAGCAAGAAGAGTACCTTACAGTCCTTATGTGTTCCCTAAATGATTGAAGCCCCAGGGCTCCTGTATAAGAATCAAAGTTCAGCTTGATGAATTCGACGAGAGAACCAGCATGGGGTATCTCTGCCTTGCAGGGGCTCGAATGGAAGATCTCATGCCTTTTCATGGGTTATTCCTGGACAAAGGCCTAAAATTTTCTTTTTTTGGTGTACAGCTTTGGTCAGTGTTTTGTGGCTCATTGCATAATGCTCTAAAAAAGGTTCTATCTTCTAGATATTTCTATCAAGGTCCTTAGTAGTGATGCCCCTCTTGTCCAAAACCCAATATCCCAATAGACTGATAGAGGCCAGAATTTGTGAATCATTGACGTTTGGAATTGCCTGTATTATCATGGTTTGAATCGGAAAAACTATGAGAAATACAGACAATAGGGTTGTTTCTCACTTCCAATGGTGTTGAAACTCACTTCCATTTTCATATTTTTGAAGGTGGAGGAGAAGTATGGGAAAATGCAACTTGTAGGTTTCCATTGACAGGAGAGATCACTTGATGACAGACACCTGAAATTTTACTTACACTCAAGTTTTGAGTGCCATAGGCTTCTATCTTCTCTTGGAAACCTCCAAAGCAATTTGCATGGGAGCCAAAAGCATCCATAATCATAGACCAAACTTTTGCTTCAATTTGATACCTCCTCCCCAAGGTTTTGAGCATCAGTATTGGGTATTTTATCAGAGGGGTGATTTTAACGCATAGTTGTCAAGGCGCCAAGGCGAACCAAGGCGATGGAGGCCTGACTAGGCGCTTAGGCGACCAAGGCGCCCGCCTAGGCGACCAAGGCGCCCGCCTAGGCGACCAAGGCGACCAAGGTGCCCAATTTTCCAAGGCGACCCAAGGCAGCCTGGCCGCCTAGGCGACGCCTTGACAACTATGTTTTAATGTACTTGTCAAATTGTATCGAGCATACGTTAGATACACATGGATATTATTAAGATATGTCTGGAAATGCTTAGGGAATATACAAAATACATCTTGAAGCATAGAACACTATAAATAACTTATTTATGGTTAAAATCATTGGACGTTAAGTGGTTGGCCTTATTCGATTGGGAATTGCTTAGGGAACACCTTGTTAGTTGGGCAGTTTTCTTTTTATTTATATTTTATATTGTTGTTTGTTTTAAAATTTATTCTTTTTACAATGGTCTTAGTGGTTTATGTACAAACTGTATTTACAATGACATGCATGGAGTCATGCATGTTAAAAAGAAACCTCTAAAAGCAAATTGACTATCACAGTTCATCTTCTCCATGGGCTGTTCCGTGTCTCACAACGTGCTCCGTTCCCAAATAAAGCCGTGACATCTGCAGACCTCTTCCCCCTTCATCTCTCTTTTTTTTTTTTACCTTCTCGGCAGCGGTGGTGGTGTTGCCGCCACCACTCCTCCTTCACCTCATCTACCAGCGGCGGCAGTGGCTGCTGCTACCGCTCTTCTCCTCTTCTCCTCTAGCAACGGTCTCTGCTACTGCTGCTTCTCTTCTACTTCTCCTCCTACTCCAGCCACGTGGCAGTGGTCGCTGCTCTTCTTCTTCTTCTCCTCCTCTGGTGGTTGCTGCAGTGACTACTGGTGCTGCACTTCTTCTTCTTCTGCTCCAGCAGTGGCTGCTGCTGCTACTGGTCCTGATGCAGCTTAATCCTAAGGAGGATCAAACCAATCCAACTCTTGTGTTGACCCATTAGAATATTTAGGAATTTTGATCTTTGGGTTTATCTTATTATTTAAGTTTTTAATTTCTTTTCTTAATTAGAGATTTTGAATGATCGGAGAGTTGTAGAGGATTGTTAGGAGTCTATCTTAGTAGCTGGTTTATCTTTCATTAAGTCTTTTATTTTATTAGAAAATTTATCTTCTGGTTGGTGTAATTAGATTATGATTCTTTCACTATTATTTCTTTAAATGTCGATTGTAATCACTGAGAATTGCAGATTGGAAAATATGAAATAGAAATCGAGTTTTGTGCCAGCGTGGCCTACTTGTGAGAGCCTGTGAGCTTCTCTCTTTTCTCTCTCCCATCTTCTTCCCCAAACTCCTGGACCCGTCTATTCTCTCTCCCTCCCCTGTTTTCCCTTCTTACCATCTTTCTGGCTCCTCACTGTTTTTTTCTGCTGCCAGTGAAGATACCCCTCCATTGCTCACTTCATTTTCTCTGGTATCCGATCAGTTTCCCTTGAACTCTTGGGCATAGACTATCAATGCCTGGACGATCAGAATCCTGGAAGCTGAGGCCTGAAACTCCCCTATTGAGAGATTGAACCAGAAGTTCCTATTGGTTCCTGGAGTTACCGCCCAGCTCTGTTTCAGATAATTTTCATAGCTTTTATGCTTGATTATTTGACTTGGTATTAGTTAGATTCAAGATGTAGAGGAATGTGAATCAGATCCTAAAATTTCATGTAGTTTGGACTTTAGAAGAGGAAGTTTGATCAATTGTTTCTGTTCTGGTTTCTGCCTTATTGCTGGTTCTGTTTTAACGAGAAGCATAAGGTTGAAGAAGGTGATGTCTCTAAAATTACAGAACACCCCCTCTATTTTCTAATGCCACTATTGTTTAGTCCCTCTCATTATTCTTTCCCAATTTTAACCCTTTACTAAAGATTGCTTCCAGTTTTATCCTATTGTCATAAGGGTCTGTTTGTCTTACTTCAATAGGCATCGGATCATTCTGAAATTTACAGAATTGCCACAATTGATCCTATTTGATTGTTTATCATCCGAAGTTGGCCCATAGCGGATCCAACAGGGCTCTTCCCGCTCAGGTCCCACATCAGGTTTGCCGCTACCGGCAGTGGCCGCTGCTGCTACTGGTCTAGTGGCGGAAGCTTCTTCTTCTTCCTCCTCTATTGAGTTGTATCTTTTGTATTTGTTGGTATTGATTTGTATTGAACTGTACCTATTTGTATCAACTAATACAAACCGATATAGAAGTATACTTTATTAAAAAAAAAATTGTATTGAATCAGTCCGTATCGTATTGGTACTTTCGATATCAATATGCATTGGCTGATATGGACCGAAACTTAGAACCTTGCTTCTCCCATATAATTGTTTTGTGAACTTTTCTTTTTCTAGTGGATTCTCCTAGGTTTTGTGGGGAATTCCTTTGCACTTTTTCCATTCTTTGACCCAATTGGGGCTTTCATGTTTTGTTCAAAGTCGTTGATATGGTCCATGCTAATTTGGGATATTCCCATTTCAAAATGGGCTGAAAGACAAAATCATTCCAGTGATTCTGGTTTAATGTCATTCCAGTGATTCTGGTTTAATGGTCTGAAGCCATATAAAGTTACAGTGATTTGGTCAAAGTCCGTAATTTTTTCCGATTTTATTGTTGACTGAGATCAGAAAGAAAATTGAAATCTGATTCCTTGTTCAAACAGATGAGAAATGCACTAATAGATTGGAAAGGTGTGGCTTGAATAATTGAGGGTGTGGTTTTGTTTCTATTTTGCCCTATGTCTTGTGAATATCTGTGCAATTTGATACCTAAATGACAGATCTTGGTTTAGCTCTAGGAGTTAAAATACCTAGAACTTTATTCCATCTCCTTTTTTTCACTGCTTAAGACATCAGCCATTTGTCTTGTCATTTCAATATCAGCATAGGTTCCTGCAATTTAACTATAGTTTAGATAGATTTCAGACTAATTGCCCCCTCATACTTAGGTAAATGTGGATGTCAGATTGTGCCTCAAGGGAAAAAAAAAAAAAAAAGAGGGGGGGGAGGGAGGGTGGAATGTGATTAAAGTTTCTTACATTATAATATTTAACTGGTTTATTTTATTCCTTGAGAATAAGTAGCTCAACCTTGACTTTGTGACCTTTGACAGATTGCAGATGTTCTGTGTGATGCTGGAAGGCCCTGTGGTGTCAGAACAGTTTGTGTGTATGGAGGAACTTCCAAAGGACCTCAGATATCTTCTTTGAAGTCTGGAGTGGTAAGATATTTTGATCTTCTTCTTCATTTTCTTTTCCCCCACTCCTTCAATTTTTCATTCCCCTGCATGGGTGTTTTGAACATGGGATCCCCCCCCCCCCCCTCCCCTCCTTTTTTTTAATAGGATGAAATTCCAATTTTATTGAAAGTAAAAAAAATCAGAATTACACAGATATACTTAAGGATTTTACTGAAATACATAGTGATACAAATGAGAAAGAAGACCCTGATCGCAGTTCAACAGACTTAAACCCCTAACCGACACAGATGTCAACTATCTGAAAGCTCATGAATGAATAGAGTTCCCAAAAACAAATTCAAGGTCTGCTACCCCTTACTTAGCCAACCCATCTGTGGCCTAGGCTGCTGATGGTACTGTATGTTGATTTGAGATGGAAGCTGATGAATTGGCCTTATTGAATGGTCATAACACCATGGTTCCCTCTTCAATCTGTCATCCATTTTGTAATGTTTCCTGAATCCCCTTCTATTATGGCTTGAGATTTCCCCATACATTGTCCATTCAATTTTATTCATTAATATAGTTATCAGTGAAATTTAATAAAATAACATAAGAAAAGAGAAGGATATTGGAAACCATTCCTTAATATCCTTAGAATATCTGATTGGTCGTCAATATGTGTGTTCGTGACAAAGATTAAAAAAATATTTTTATGTACATAACCCATGGAATAGTTATGAACACAATTTACTTTCTTATGTTTTCAACTTCTAACTATACTTTCATCACATTATATGATTGCATAAAAAAAAAAATATGCTAGTTGAACAAAAAAACAATGAATGTTTCCCTGTAGCTATGGTGCAAATTGTGCTGGATTCAACATGGTCGGCCACCAGTGGAGGCATCAGGCGATGGCGCTTCCAAAATCCAGTACTCGTGTTGGAGTGAACCACTTTTAAGTTCTGTTATATAATAAACCAAGCCAAACCTGCTATTACCGGGGTTTAGATTAAATAAAATTGAATCAGGGTGAAACCATAGTCTAATTCTCCGACTGTTCTTTTCTTCATGTCGAGAGGGTTGGTCCAATACACACCTGCCCTAGATTGCTTTCCTATCTGTACTCTGTCTACACAATCTTTATAAGAGAGCACTTGTTCACTTATGCAGACTACTAGGATTATCATCGTCTTCTCTTAACCCTTTTTCTTTCCCTTGTTTATATCAGGACATTGTTATTGGGACTCCTGGCCGTTTGAAGGATCTAATTGAAATGGGTGTATGCTGCTTGAAGGAAGTATCTTTTGTGGTGAGTAGAATATCATCTGAATTTTTCTAAATGTGTATTTTCATCTTCCCCCCAACACCCCCCTTTTCAAGTGTCCATTGGATTTCTTTTTTGATAAATAACAGAAATTTTAATGATCAAGACAAAATGGTACAAAGCCAAGCCAAAACCTCATATGCCAACAGATAACAAAAATGAAACATCCTACACCAATACAAATGACAGAAGGATATGATAACTAATCTGGTGATGGTAAAGAATGCCCAGCTCACAGTTGATACTTCTTCCTGTTTGATGAGTAAGGTTATTTATAGTCATTCTTTTGGTCATTTAATGAGATGAGTTTACTAATGAACATAAAGCTAAGGCCATAAGAATGTACAAAGCAATTGGACCAATGCAAACATTGTCCTGAAAATAAAGATAATACTGTACAAAGCAATTGGACTGATCCAAACATTTGTTGGAACCAAGAATCGAAGTACAGAACATAAACCATACTACACAGCCAAAGTTATCCCTGCTATTTCGTGCACAAGGAGCCCTCAATAATATATAGTTACACCATGTCTTGTATTTCTTGCTCCCCTATAGTCACGCCAGTATGGCATTTGATTCCTTTTGATATATGCAGGACTTTCTGGAATTTATGGGAAAAAAGATGCTGGCGTCTATGGAGTGACAGATATGGAATGTTGTTGGACAAGAAAAGGAGCTAGGAAATGTTTTGTTTTGATGTTGGATAGAGGCTGGTGGGGTGGGCTTTACGACCAAAATATTTGAAGGAATAGTTATAAACGCCACCATAAAATTTTAGAAGACACAAGAGATATGGTTTGGGTCCCATGGACCATAAACTCCAAAAATGCTAACTGCAAGTTGTGTAGAATGTAGGGTCTAGGAACTGAATATTGAATACTTTCTATTCCATGTTGCATGCTGGTATTAGTAAGAATCCTCTTCCTTTTCTCCCCAGCTAGCCCTACTGGTAGCATAGTGTTACTTTCACTTTTGAGTGGATACAATCAGCCTTCAAAACACCAAGTCCTGCTTTGAAACAAAATTAATAAGTTCAAAGGATGAACAAGGAGCGTTTAGGTTTATAGTAACAGCATATCAAGAAAAGAATGACCAAGCTATCCTGCTTATTCATGTTTATTTTTGCATTGCAGTTGAAAAAGGACTTCATTTTTGTGTTTGAAACTTGCAATGATCTTAAATGCAATGTTCATATTTTTTGATTTGTTTAATGTTGTTCAAATGTGGAAGTTCTTGTTTCTGAGCAATCAAAACTGCGTTTTATTGTCCTGCTGGGTTTGACCTTTGTCCATCTCATTTACAGGTTCTAGATGAAGCAGATCGAATGCTTGACATGGGTTTTGAACCAGAAGTTCGCTCTATATTGAAGCAGACATGTACTGGTATGTCATATGTGACACAAACGAAACAGATTTGTTGGATGACTTATATTTCATCAGCTTATTTTTCTTTCATGGTGAATAACCCCTTGCCTTGCAAGGTTTCATTCTGGTTATGTAAACCTGAGGGCAGGTTGTGGGGTATATTGAGGGCATAAAGTTAGGGTTGAGGATCTGGATTTAAGGTTTTCAGAAGAAGGAATTTATACATAGAGAAGTAGAATTATAAACGGGAAGAAAATAAAAAAGGAAATAATAAGATAGTTTATGAAAGAAGAGAAGAATAAGATAAAATAAAGAAGAGCGGAGAGACAATAACAGGAGTAAGATTGTAATTTATGATAGATTAGAGCGTAGAGGGGATAGAATAAGATTCTTAAAGACTTATAGTTGTGAGATACTACCCTTGAAGATAAATACCCCTGCTTGTATGGTCTACCTAGTGGAAGAGCTGTGACCATCGACGAGCTTGCATTCCCTCGCAGCAGGTCTTTGTGAAGCTTCAGGAGGAAACTGATGGATGTTGAACTTCCTGCCGAATTTGGTCCTTTACTCTGTAAAGTAACTAGGAAGCTAGGAAGATACCTGCCCTTATATGTGCAAAGCTTTGGCTTGGGGATTTAGAGAGTCAACAACTCAACATTCTAACATGTTGCAGTGTATGAAATTGATTTCTTCTTCCTCATGTATGCTGAATATACTTTTCTGATAGTGCTACCCCATAGCTTAAGATGCTCTTTCAAGCATGATACTTGGTCAAACAATTTTCCCATGGGGCCATGGCGGTTCAACCATTGCTACCTTCTTCATAAGGTCTCCTTGGGTGCTGATGCTTCCCAAGCCATTATATTGCAACTTATTCATAGATTATCATCTTGGTGCCTGCCTCTGTGTATCTGACAGCACCCAACTAGGGATTTGTTCAAACTAAAATGTAAGTGGAGGATGACTAATGAACCACGTTTTCCATGTTACCCAAAGTTGCATCCAAGTTGCAGTCCTTTCCCAAGAGTTGTAACTCTGCCTAAATAGATGTAGGGAGACATACACTCTTCCATCTGTAACGTTGCGCTTGCTTCTCTACACTATCACTGTTGTACTTTATCTATAACTGAAAACCAATGTCAAGTCTAATTGCGTGACATTTGTGCACAGGGTAGGAGATATTACTGTTTGTTTTATGCCTTTTAGTTGAAGCTTTTGATTATTTTTCCTCCTTTTTAATTTATAACAGAGTTTTGTTAAGATATACTCTCAGACTGGGAAATGTTGTTCTGTATGGGTTGTTCTATTATATGTTTTTGTTGATGGATTTGGCACATCTAAATTGTACAGTGCGCCAGATGGTAATGTTCAGTGCAACATGGCCTCCTTCTGTTCATCAGTTAGCTCAGGAGTTCATGGATCCAAATCCTGTTAAGGTGTGGCTCCTGAAACATATTTTGGCCTTCAAAATGTTCCTGTTTTTCTTTCAGAAAATAATCATCGAATGTGTTCCTGTTTTTCTTTCAGAAAATAATCATCCAATTCTTTGCAGGTTGTTGTGGGTTCGGAGGATTTAGCTGCCAATCATGATGTTATGCAGATTGTAGAGGTACGATTGTTCTCCCCATCAGGTGATGCCTGTGCCTGAATTCCTCACTATCTCAACACATATGTTTACATTTAGTGTGTGTTGTGAGCTCAAGAGCCATCCTTTTTTTTTTCTCCTTATCTTCAGGTATTAGAAGACCGTTCACGTGATGCACGTTTGGTTGCCCTGCTAGAGAAGTACCACAAATCCCAAAGGTATCTCCTGCTGTACATTAACAGTTGTACTTTTGTCATTGGTTAGTAACAATGTATTGTTATTGAAAAGAAATCGTAAAATATAACGCTGAAACATACCGAGAATATGAAAAATGGAAAATCCAGAAACTGAAAAAAGAAGAGCCTCCTAACTGCTGCTGTTGTAAATGCCAAGAATACTTAATTTTTTCTTTATCTCAGCTATATTTGAAGTTCTCTTTTGATGCCAACCCTTATAGAGGCCAAATATTATTTTTTCCCAAGTTGAGAAGCAGTTGTATTTGTATCTTTCCTTGG
The DNA here is from genome assembly GCA_028583415.1 of Protea cynaroides. Taxonomy (NCBI): domain Eukaryota; kingdom Viridiplantae; phylum Streptophyta; class Magnoliopsida; order Proteales; family Proteaceae; genus Protea; species Protea cynaroides. The sequence goes on from CM053276.1 coordinate 125,440,207, forward strand.
ATCATCTATTTGTAAGTTCTCTCTGATGTCAGTTTTTGCTTATACATATATAACTTTCTTAAACAGGAACAGAGTATTGGTTTTTGTATTGTACAAGAAGGAAGCAGCTCGTGTTGAAAATATGCTTCAAAGAAGGTTGCTTATTCACCCTCCTTTTTATTCATCTTGTGTCTTTTTGAGTTGACCATCATCATGTATGAATTCCTCTCAGGTTACAATTAAATCTCTATCATATAGTATTGTTCAGACTGGGCATTTCTCTGTTTAGTTAGACGGGTTATTGGTTTTATACTTACGCAAGCATTTAAAAACTAGGAAATATTAATAAGTAAGGGTTATATATTTAAGTAGGACATTATTTTTATTGTAATTTATCATACTGAGAGAGAGAAACAAACATCACTTCATTTACGATCAATCTTCCATTCTCTAGTTATTAAATGTGAGACATTATATAAGCTCTTAATGGAAAGATTTTAGGGCTTATGTTTAAGCGGAGTTTGTATTTTACTATCATTTATTGTTATTATTGTCACTTCTGTTCGAGTGGAATTTTATCTTTCATGTTCTTAAGAGTGAAGAGATAATTTTGTCATCTCGTAGAATGTTTATTGACAATGTCAAAAGTGTTCTCAGTCTATGTTTTGGTGGTGTTATTGGCTTTCCTTGGATTAATAGGTTTTTTTTCTTCCCTCAAGTTTGTGAAGAATATCAAGGAGAAATAACTTAATTGGCTACTTAATTACTCAGTACAGAGCTACATAAACTATTTCAATGTCTTATTGTTTAAATTACTGTATGTAAGAAAATTTTTGATGAACCAGAACTTATTCAAACATGGATATGGTCATCGATTCATCATATAAAACTCTTGATGGAAATTCTTTGTTTAATTGAAAATGGATTATGAGTGTCAAATTCTGAAGTGGTTGGTCTTTGAGAAGAATATTGATTAATACAGTATCCAGTTTATTAATTTCATGTTATCTGCTCCACTGTACTTAATTGTAGTTGCTTTTTTTTTTTTTTTTGGATTGTAGGGGTTGGAAGGTTGTTTCTGTACATGGTGACAAAGCTCAACATGATCGTACAAAGGCACTTTCTTTGTTTAAGGATGGAACCAGTCCTCTGATGGTAAGCTGTCAGTAATAGTCATTCCATTTCCATGTAAAAGTCATGGGTAGGCACAACAGAGGCAGATATCATTAATATGTCTACTAGCAATCTAACATTCATATAGACATATTTAGATGTTTTAATATAGATCTCATGGTAGTCTAAAAGATGTATGGCTGAGGGATTTTTTTTTCCTCTGTCCTCATGCTGTCTTAAAAAGTTTTGTAGGTGATTCACCTAATCAAGTTTACCTCTTTGTGGAGTGCTGATTTGGTGATCTGAATGTAGTATAATATGGAACCCTCTGTATAGGCTACATGGTAATATTTCCAAGGACCACTCATTTGTATGTCTCATGCGTAAGACTTCTCTCATTTTATATTGACAGTCACTGAAATATTTTTAGGCCACTACTTAAATGCTGATTTTTTCAACCATTTTCTGTAGCTTCATTTGGCATGTGGCTTAACATGTTTGGATTACAGTTTTTACAACAAATGAGAACATTTTGTTGTTGCTAAAAAAATGCTTCATTTGGCATGTGGCTTTCTGTCATATGTGGGTTTTTTTTATTTTTTTATTTTTTTTTTATACGCTTTATGTGTGTATACTAATATAGACTGGGCAAAGGATTTTAAACTGAGTGTCCAAAAATGAATTTAGAGAAGAGTTCTTTTTGCAGTGTATTTCACTATCAATTGTCTAATAATGAGTTAAAAACAAATTCTTGTCATACTTCATTAAAACAAAAAGATAGATCAAGGATACCTGCATAGTTGTCAAGGCAACCCAAGGCGCTGGAGAGTGGAGAGGTACCTAGGCGTACTAAGGTGTACCCAAGGCATTGTGAGGGTACATCTTAATACAAAGATTTATACAAAAAGGAAGGGATAAGCACATCAATTTTTATTGTTTTTAATACATATGCATGATTCCATGAATTATGGTTTATATATGTACTTTATACATCTAATAAAAAATGCTACAAATAGCATTAATTAAAATAATAAATAAACAAGAAAAACAACATATGATACAATAAGGCGACCAACCACCTAGCCCTATCTGACTCGCCCAGACGCCTATGCGTCGCCTAGACAATACTTGTGAGGAATAATGGGTGTAGGGAATCTTTCCATTATTGGGATCCCTTCTCCAAGTCTGTCCTTGAAGTGAGAATAAAGAAGAAACTCAGGTATTTTTACAGAGCTTTAGGTTAGACTTTAGATATGTAGATGCTTATGGCTTAAGCATTTGCTCCTACTTGGAACTGTAACTTTCACAATTTTAGTTTTACTCGCTGACTAGTTTCATTGTTATAATTGAATATTGTTCACTGTTGCAGTAATTGCTCATAACTTTTGTTTGGTAAATGTTCAAAAACATGTTTATTTAACTGAAACTATATCTCCAGATTGCCACTGATGTAGCTGCTCGAGGATTGGATATTCCGGATGTGGAAGCGGTGATCAACTACAGTTTCCCTCTCACAGTAGAGGACTATGTTCATCGGATAGGGAGAACTGGTCGGGCTGGTAAAAAGGGTGTTGCTCACACCTTCTTCATGCAGGAAAACAAGGTAAATTTTGTTCTTCTTTGTGAGCTATGTACTGAACTACATTTGAGCTGTTAGGATCCTTAACAAAATTCAACTGCATCATTGCAGGGCCTTGCTGGAGAGCTGGTTAATGTTCTTAGAGAAGCGGGCCAGATTGTGCCTGATGCGCTCATGAAATTTGGCACACACGTGAAGAAAAAGGTCTCTCTCTCTCTCTCTCTCTCTCTCTCTCTCTCTCTCTCTCTCTCTCTCTCTCTCTCTCGTGTGTGTGTGTGTGTTGGCTTGGTGATTGCATGTGTATGTTGGTAGAGGGGGAGACAAAACTTTGAAAGGTTCTTAATTCATTTTTTAGGGTAATGGGATCAAAATCTAGGGAGCTAGAGTTTTGGACGAGATGAGGCGCAATTGAAACTAAGATTTAAAATTGGGAAGGTGGGTGGGTACCCAACTTCCTATAAAACTTGAGTATGTAAGAGAGGTGGTTGAGACAAGCAAGCCCCTGTACTTTCAGAAAAATGTAATGAAACTGGATCTTGCTAATCTCATCATGATCTGTTTGTTATATAGTAAATGCATAGTTAAATTAGAAGATAGATAGTATGTAAACATGAACCCTGGATTTGTGCTAACTGATGCAGTCCTCATCCCATCACTTTCAGAGTTTGAGATGTTTGTTACTAGAAACAATTTGGACAATAGAAAATCTATCCAAGATACAGCAACAAAGGAACAGAAAAAATTCTTTGATAATAAAGTTGAATAGTTGGTACTAACAAATGAGATGAATATTTTTTTCCCCTTTTCCAAACATATATTTTCCAAAATGTAGAAGCTTCTCTGTTTATTCATTTTTGGGATTTAATTAATTACAGGTTTTAATTGATTTATACAAGAGCTGTCCTGAGGTATACAGATGTTAGTACCCCCCATTGACAATGATGTACATTGTGCAGACAAAAAAAAAAAAAAAAAAAAAAAAAAAACCTTCTTACCCCACATCCCTTGGTTATGGCAAAAGTATTCTGCTCTTGAATTCTCAGGAGACTGTCTTCTTACTTAGGAGCCCATACATTGCTTCTTATGTCACACTGTCGCACTGGTGAGTAATAACCTCCCCCTACATAGTTGTTTCTATTCATCAAGGCCTTTTTCATCCTCCATTGACTCATTTTCATCACATTCTTTTGACTTCATTGAAAATAAAATTGAAACGTCCACTTGTTGAATTTTCTTATAGCCACTTGGATACATCTATGTAACAGGACAAGGACGTTAGTGAGTATGATGCAGATTCAACATGCAGGCATGTTTAGATTTGTATGTAGTAATTATGACTATCATCATGTCTCCTCTTCCTGCCACTGTGTATATTGGTTCATTTATTTATATTCTTCTGTAGGCAATGTTCTCCAAATCTGTCCTCTTTTATTCTTTTATAAAACGAGAAAAGAAACATGAAATAGCAATTTCGACATGCCTGTCGGTTTCTGACTTTATGGTCGAAGTCCAGAAAATTAGATGTCTTCTCATTATATAGTTCATAAATACTCTGAATGTGCTTTTCGCTTGTGTATTTTGTTCAATCAAAATGCTTGTGCCCCATATTTCAGCCAGGTTTCTTTGATTACTCCAACTAAATAGTCTTGCAAAAGGTTGAGGTCTTTTTTTTCTCCCAATCAAATTTATGACATCATTTTGTATTAAGTAAACCTTAAGTCACATGAGATCCATGATACTGACTCCATTGAGGGGAAGGATTTAGCTTGTCTCCACTCTCCCTCCACAATTACCAACTTTACTCTGGATTTAGCTTGTTTGTAGTAAGTCTTGCACATCCCCAAAATAATGAGTTCCTGGACCTCTTTTGATAAAATGCCTTCACCTGAAAAGACTCCCTCGCATTCCCCATGTGTTCTTTCCTTTGGGGAAAATTTTTTGAATTTCTTATGAACTTCCGTACACTGTTAAATTGCAACCTCAATGCTTAATGTTGACTAATGACTCCCAGTCCCTGCAGCATAACTCTTCCTCTGTTTATTGGTCTTGAATTGGTCTTTCAGATCCAATCTTCTACCCCATCTTTATAGCCCATTTGGTTTTGTCTAAATCTTTATGTGTGGGGCAGTTGCAAGACTTCAACCTGTGGTCACACTTCATTTTGGGAGTATTCAAATTAATCTGTTCTCCTGCACCTTTCAGACATGGACCAGTTTGCTTATTGATAGAGAAGGATTTCCAAAATCCAAAATCGCAGTGAATTGGATAGGATCAGAATAAGGATTTGCTGTAAAACTTGATTGCCTTTGGAGCAGCCATGATTGCATTATATAGAGGGGGAAATCTTGGATACAGCTAAAACATTGAAGACACTTTTAGCTATAGAAAACAAAAACATTAAAGAGACTCTTAGAATTCCAAAACCCCTTTCAAATCTCCCTCACATGGATAACAATTCCTAGACATAGAAAACAATTTCTAGATATAGATAATAATTCCTAGACATAAGTAACAATTCCTGGACATTAAAAACTACAAATAAGATATTGAAAATTAAAGATGAAGACACTTAATGCTGCCTTGGAATATGATTAGGCAAAAATAGTTTGCTGCAAGCCTGCAACCATAAGGAGGTCCTATGGGTCCGACCTGTCGGTACTGTTCAAGTGAACAGTACCAGCTGGCTGGAATGGGCTGCAACTTGCTGGCCCATAATGTGCTGCTGTTTCCAATGGGCTGACTTGGTGTCGGCTGAACAATACTGCATCACATATTCAGTGACTTCTACTGAGCTGGACTTTGGTTTTCTCTGACATGTGATGTAGGGTGCCACCACAGCAAGAGTTCAATTGACTCTGGGTTTCAGTCCCCATCTTGTTGATTGTTTGTCTTCCTAGGTGCTTCATGGTTTCCCCCCCTTCAATTCCATTACCCGCTGCCTCTGCAGTACTTGCTTCCAGGGTAATATAAATAATCTGCATCACTTTTGCTTCCTGGATTATCTGCAATCCCTGACATTTTTAGTAAATAGTCATTTCTGAACTTTTCTCAACTATATTGTGGCTTTAAGCCTTTAAGACCCTGGTAAAAAAATTCTACTGGGAATCGCAGACTCTAGAAAATTGTACCAGCAAGAAAAGTATACTGAGGATTGCAGACTCTTAAGGACTATAGCTGTATCAAAACCAAAATGACAAATCTGAATAAAACCCATAATTTGCACTAATTCTAAGAAAGAGTGTAGTGTGTATAAGAACAAGATATTGATTGATATCTAAGTCTAATTCATGCATCTTCATATCTATGTGCCTGTTTCTTCTCTGCTTTCCCTGGTTGAATGGGGTGTCATAGCCATTTGGTGGTGCTTCATTGGAATAAGTTTCACTCGAGAAGCCTCCTCTTTGTTTCTGGATAATGACATAATTCTTGCTTATTGTGCTAGTTGGTAAGTTGCACCTCAAAACTTTTTTTAAGATAATGAAATTAAAGAGTAAGAAGGTAAGTTGCAGAGCTATCTGCTAAATAAAGCAGAATATCTAATTTCTTGTAATATATCCTAAGATCCTAAATGGCATTATAGTCTGAGACTCGTGCTATTTCTATTTCTCGGACTGTAAGATGAATTACAAAGAGCTGGTGTTTACTCAGGTTTTGTCAATTTGGTAGATATTATTCTCATTATTCTGTACCTGTGGACAAATATACCCATGCTCTAGTCCTTATTCCATTAAACTTCAGGACATGCGCTGAATGCTGATGTGGCCAAACAATCTGATGTTTTTTTTCGAAGTATCCAAAAAAAAAAAGACACCTTATGTTTTTGGTCGGTTGTCGAGTTTCCACGTATTCGTGTTGCATGTATCTGGGGCCAATCATTGTCCTCAGGAGTCCAAGCTATATTGGGCCCACTTCAGAAGCTTACTCATCCTACCAACCCCGATGGGTATGGAGAAAAGCTTACTCTTTCTAGTAATCCTGGTTTATGTAGACTTGTGCTCTTTGCCATTTGAACTTTTATAAAAATAAGTACTTTATTGCTGCAGGAATCCAAGTTATATGGGGCCCACTTCAAAGAAATTACGGCAGATGCCCCCAAGTCTATGAAGATCAGATTCGACAATTCAGATGACGAAGATTGAGTCCTAAGGGAAATTGCAACGGTATTTTTTTATTTCTATGGTTGCACTGAAGAGGCTAGTGGAATTTTGAGATAGCACAGCAGTTGATTCTTGAATATAATAGTCTCCGGCTCTCCGCTGGATTTTTTTTCCTCTCCAGAGACCAGAACTTCAGAAGAAGGGTGAATTAAGGGAGAAGTTCAGCAGTAAGTGAGAACCCAACTACCGTGTTGAACCTGATTTGTCTCTACAGTTTTCTCCTCATATTGTAATTCCATACCCTATTTAATGTAATTGCAGTCGGAGGCAATTTTCACAAATTTTTGGCTAGTTTAAAATAACTCGTGCTTTGTGAGTTGTTTACCTTGTTATTAGTTTAATTATATCTATTATTTCCAGCAACATACATTTTCTTGGTTTACTTGTTTATGAAGAATTTGTATCTTTGACATTTTGTTGTTAATTAAAAGATCTTGTTTCCTTTGCTCTCTCTCTCTCTCTCTCTCTCTCTCTCTCTCTCTCTCTCTCTCTCAGAACTACTGATTATTCTTGGAGAACCATGAAATTCATGGGAGGAACTGGCTATATGTGTTATCTAATTCGTGGACTTTTTAAACATCATCTATTAAATACATGTCACTGTCAAACAGCTTACTGTAGGTGTCTTCTATAGGTCTGTTTATTTATTTATTTATTATTATTATTAATGTCATTCTATCTATCTAATGTTAACCCAACAGGAATTGTTCTTCCTTGTAAGACAGTGATCATGGCCAGCCATGCTATTAGCACTGTTATTGGTAACTCGCTGTTTTATTTCAAATATCGGCATCATAGAAGATGATTTATTCATTGTTTAAGAGAGAGGCATTAGAGGTCGTACTGTGTATGTGTTACTTCTGGTGGTAACTGGAGTTACCTCTTGAGCTAAGCTTGGCAGACCTTTATTACCTCTTGGTCTATTCATTCATAACTATTATATGAGTCCTTTTTCATGGGATAGACTAACAAATTATAACTAGCGAGAAGGAAGCCGTACGGACAGATACCATACAGACTGTTCATGGGAAGAAGATACCATACATTGAGCACGCATCTAATATGGGGTCCTCATTCACTCATATTTTGTTCACCGTTTATTGATGAGAGAAATATTTGTTCACCGTTTTTTTGCACCCTTTGCCTGTATTTTTCAATGGTTTTGAGCTCGGGCTTGCATGAGCAAGGAAATGAAGCTTCCCTGCCAGTAGAATTTGGCCCCTAAGTGACTTAATAGGGGAGTTGAAATTGTCTCCAATTATTGGCGGCTCTAATCGCCCATCGAGCGATTGGAGTAAATCAGGCCACCTACTGATGTATTGATAGATGTGCCTAGTTAATTCCAATCACTGGATTAGCAATTGAAGCCTCCAATAATTGGAGACGAACTGGACTCCCTAATAGGAGGCAGATGTACGTCCATGTTCAGATGGAATTCAAAGGCATAGTGTTGCTTCCACTCCATTCCACCAAACAAGGAAAAGGTGAAAAGTTGAGCTCGTCGGATTAATATGTACCAAAGAAGAACATCAAAGGTAATGTAAATGATTGATTTTCGTACCCTTATGTTTTCTTTAATTTTTTTATTCTATTTTTCAAATGGTTCAATAGCATCAGCAATGCATGTATGTCCATTCAAGTAATGGATACAGGTAACGATAATTGAAATTGATTTGGAGATATTTAAATATGCCTTCAGATTCTGCATTGATACTAAGTTGGGTCTGATAGCTTTCTGTTTTTTTATTTGTGGCAGGTCTGATAGGTTGCATTGGCTAGCATGACTCGTTTTAAAAACTGAAACCATAACAGAAGAACACAAGGTAGGGGTGGGTAGCATGGTTTTAGGAATCCAGATTGTCGGCTGGTCCGTGCCGATAATGATATGATACCCGATACTTTTATTTTTTTAATGCCTTTTAATATAGTATCAACCACATGTCAATATCATGGTACTGTACTGATCCGATTGGATCGATGATGATTACAAAAGTTTTCTTTTTAAATTTAAAATCTTCACATCCTTCCCTTTTAATTTCCCTGCAACCCATTACAATTATAAAGACCATCATAAAGTACTAGGATGAAGTCTCATCTCATTTTTTGTTCTAGTAATAGTATAGTAATGTGGCTTGTGCCCCTCCTTTTGTGGTGGATAGAAAGAAGATATTTTACAGAAGTGAGAGAAGCTAATGTCTATGAACCAGCTGCCCCTCCTTTTGTGGTGGCTAGAAAGAAGATATTTTACAGAAGTGAGAGAAGCTAATGTCTATGAAAGAGTGAAAGAGTCAAAAAACCATGGGAGAACAAAAAAATCACTTAAAATTTCTAATAACTTATAACCAAAGCAGCTACCAAACAAACGAGCCTGATTTATCATCTATCCATCTATAAAACATATAATAAGAAAAGAAGAAAAAAAATCTGGAGGATAAGATCCTCCAGTCAACATTCTAAGATGGGAATCCTTGACTACAAAATTATTTAATAGTTAGTGGGTAGGCAATTGAGAGTTTTTAAATTTTTTGTAGTGATGAAATTGAGTGATAAGTGGGTAGGCAACCTCTCAAAAGTTAGTGGCTCTAGATCGGATTTTAACTTCCTAAGCCTTAGGTAGGATCTTTACAATTAAAAATAGACACTTTTCCCCTTTTTATTTTTTAGATATGGTAATCCTACAAGGCCTATAGAGCAACTTATAAAAATACACACTTTTCCCTTTTCTTTATATTCAATCATAAAACCTCCCTTTTATACTATAATGGTGGGTACCTTGGATCTTTCAAAAATGGGAGTTTTATTAGAAGAGCAATGCTAGAGAGATCCCAGGAATGACAATTCCCACTCTTGTTTTTGCCACCATATAGAGCAAGAATTCTATTGCAAAAAATGTAAGATTTCTTGTGGAAAAAAAAAAAAAAAAGATTTCCAAGTAATGAAATGAAAACTTATGCTTGGAACCAGCATCCGAGAACACAGAATCGGGCAATCGATCGTTCTTGATCAACCAGATCAGCCAGATAAATCGGTACTCTTTGCCCCTTGATTTGACCATTTTACTACCTTGCATTAGAGTTACAAAATTTGTGACACTGATCGGTGTCAAATCCCATTGACACAGCGCATCAGTGTTTATCAGATTGGTGCAAAACTCAAATCCTTCACGGCCTAAATACCAATAATCATTTCTTTATTTGAGGTTACCATGATGACCCCAATGATAATGTACAAAAAAGAATCGATGTATAAGTCATTGACACAAGCGCAGTGTCAATAAGACATTCAATTGTAAAACCCAAGATTTGCCTTGACACTGCCCAGAAGGTAAATCTTTTTCTCTTTTTTTTGGGTAAATTGAACCCAGGTCTATTGCTTGGAAGGCACCTGAAGGCAAATCTTACCAATCCTATTGTAACTTTTCAAGAATCTCTTGACGGATCAACAAGGATAAAAATTTTATTGGAGTTGGTTTCCAGTCGACTGATCTTTTTGAGTTCTACTGGTTAGATGGATTAATGGCTGAACAAATTACATCATAAACCATATTTTGTCTGATTTGGTGGTGAACCTTGCCTGAAGAACAATAATGCATAATTACTAAAATATTTTGCATCATCCTCTGTTCTTTAAACACCAACCAGGACACCTGTTGAATGTTGACCCGTGTTCAAGTCTTGTTTCTATTTTCTTTTTAATTATTTTCTGTTTGCTCTTTTGGGTCAAATTTTTTGTTATGTGGCTACAAACAATCTGTACCTGTTGTCCTCATCACCTTACAAAAAAATGTGATGCAACTGTTGTCTAATTAAATCATTACCAAAATAAGCCATCATTTAGGGCTATAGACACTAAATCCTTACCCAAATAGGTAAGTTCTAATTCTATATATACTAAGCAATTCCATGCACTAAATATTCACTGGACTTGATCCACCACATTACAGTGTCTTTGCTTGCAGCCATGAAGCTCTCTTCATCATTGTTCTTCTTCTTCTTCCTTATGCTTCTCTGCTCCTACGGTGATCTTTCTTACCCTTAATTCCTTCCTTTGGCCTTGGCCTCTTTAAATTTTCCTTCTGAAGTTGCTTAATTTTGTTTATCTTTTTTTTTTTGTTCTTTTGCTGAATATTCCAGGGTTTGTTCTTGGCATTCATAGACGCTATAGAATGATGCATGCCAATACATAACAGCATACTTGATCGAATTAGGTTATGAAATTTGACGTGGTTAATCTATAATCCTAGAGACATCTATCATTCTTTCCAATGTTCAGAATTTGGATCACTGGCTCATCTAAAGTTGGTGGATTGCTGGACCACTGGCTCATCTAAAGCAACTTTTAAAAAAAGTCTTACCTCTTAATTAACCAAATGTTTTCTTTCTCTGTTTTTTGGGGTCAACCATAAGCCTTTAAGCAACCATTTGAAAGCTCATAATTTGGAAGCGGTTAATTAGTTTGGGTCATAACCTCTTACCTAAAAGTTGTCTCAGATGTAAAGAATTAGATTTTAGTCTGATGTCCAAGCTGATCAGTCCTATCATATATATATATATATATATATATATATATATATATATATATATATATATATATATATATATATATATCAAAGTTGAAGTTTGATCATCCAGATGCTTAATCAGAATGATAATTTATGTGATCTATATCCAAGGATCTAACTACATTAAGATCTGATTGACTTTTGTATGATTTAATGAATTTCCAATTGAAAGGAAAAATAAAAAGGACCTTGGGAGTGGAAAATTATGTAATAGATTTTTTTAATTTTTTTTTTAAATGGCTCTGTTTCAAGTTGTTAGTAGGTGAGGACATTCTGGTGTACAAACCTCCCTAGACTTCACCTACAACTTAGCATGATTTGGATCCAATCCGAGCCAATAACTTCAAACCTAATTGATAGAGGGTTTTTTTTTTTTTTTTTTTTTTTTTCAGTCATCCTACTTACAATGCCACCTGAGACTTTGACTACAACTGTGAGAGAGAGAGAGAGAAAAGGGAGGGGAGGAAAGAGGGGAAGAGGGGGCGTCTTAAAGCACACGGTAAAGACAAGAGAGTCAAATCTGTAACCTCCTAGGATGCCTACCTTGATCTCTCCCTTTTGATAAATTCTTGGAATGGATTCCAATGATGCAGAATCAGAATCTTAAACAAATTTGTGTCAGACTTATTTACTTGGGTTCGAGTTTGGGAATCTAAAATGTGTGTAAAACTCTTTAGTTGATCAATATTTGATTTGATTTACTAATATATATTTTCTTGGAAATGTATTGACAGGGAATATATTTAGAGGGACAATTGGGGAGGCAAGATCAGATTGCTTTGAAGGTGAGCAGCAATCCAACTGCAAGTATGAACAATGCACCAAGTTCTGTGTCACAAAGAATTCAGACAATTACGCACGTGGTATTTGTAACAAGGACCATAACACCTGCCACTGTATCTGTTTTGATGATTTCCGCAAGATTAAAGGCTGATCCCACCCCTTGTTGTCCTACATCCATTTCCTCTGCTTCTTAGATTCTTACAAATTTTTGGGCTCATAATAACAAAAATTTTGAAATTTTGCTTTTCTTTTTAATTCTTATGCAATCTCTCTCTCTCTCTCTCTCTCTCTCTCTCTCTGAACAAAATTGGATTCAAAGCAATCAAAAATGGAAAATAACTCGATGTAAAGGATAAGGATTTCATGATTTGCATAAAGATCATGTGCAAACATTTACTATCATATTGCAGCTAATGTGAGGCTCAAACTTTGTAAACATGTAGATCTCAAGATTCCTTGCTCACATATCAAGGTTTATGCCCAGCAGAGTTTGCCGAGTGGTAAAACATAGCATTGAAGGGTTTCTTACACACATGGGAGGGTATATGTCTGTGTATGTGAGAGGTTCTATGATTGAATTTGAGCTTAAAATTCGACACATCACCAATCCAGAATACAACTGCGGCTGGCCACCATAGGCAGTCAGGCTGCCCTAGACGCGATTGTATCCTCTACTTCATGTGCAAGGTTATCTCTCTGCCTTCATACCCTTTTGATCACCAAGGTCTGATGGAGGGTGCTTTAGGAATTATGACTACTGTGAAGTTCTAAACAAAACTAACATTCTGGCACAATCTCTGGGTACAATCAACCTGACACACTATGTTCGATCTCAAGCTCTCAACCCTGCATCACGATTCTTGAAACCGGATTGAGCAAATAACCAAAGGAGCTGGTTTTATTGGGGGTTCTTGTAACTAAATTAAGCCTTGTGTTACATAAGAACTTTTCATGATCTGGATGCAAGCTAAGTCATTTTGAATCTAAGCTAGGACCAATTGAGTTGGACTTCAACATTCTCTCTTTAGCACAAGCAATATAGTGTTTCATTCTGGCTTGACTTCCACACTAGTTAGGTATTACAGTACTGGCTTTATAATTCATTCTTCTAACCAATGAAACAAAATGCAATCTGTAGCTCACTCAATCTAAAGAAGCCATCCACGCTCCACTTCATTTTGCCTTGGAAGGTTTTTGGAAGCAGAATATTTTGATAAAATCTTTTTTTGCAGCAAAGTGCTTTCTTCATGACAAGGCAATTCATTCTTTCTCACCATTTTAATTAAACCTGCCTAAACAAAGCCATCAAATCAAGTTCAAATTGCCTTTTCGCATTCTTAGCACCTATAGCTGACTGATGAACACATTTTATGTATGAATTTAGGACATAAAGTATGCATCTCTTATTCTATTTATGATGCTTCTCGGGTATTTAATGTTGTTTTTTTGTTTGTAGGGTGTAGGACCGTAGGTGAAAGAATAGAGAAATTCAAGCTTGAAAATACCATTTTATGCATTTTTGGTGATCCTGTCCAGTTAACTCACCCAGTCAACTCAACAGCCAAGCATAGGATGAATTTTATAAGGAGAGCCACGAATTTTGTGTATAAGATCAGCCTTGGACCAAGTCAAAAAGTAACCCAATCTCATATGAGAGATTCCATTCTCTTGAAAAAATATTCCATACTGATTTGGAATGAAATTTATAAGGTGGAGATTGCCATAAAAAAAATTAATTTTTTTTAAGAAAATAAGAATCTTGAACTCTTTCATAAATTTTCAAAACTAAAAAGAAAAACTTACAATAGAATTCTTGGATGATTTTTCTATTACTGAGCATCACATATACATACAATTGAGAAAAGATCATTGACTAGCATTCTTAAAGATCAAATGATACAATGGTGTTGTAAACTCATCTTTTTGTACAGCCTATATGCCCTAAAACATTCTCCACAGGAACAGAAGATCACAAAAACTATTTTTCTTTTTTTGGGTGGGTTCAGGGTTGGGGGGGGAGGCAGGAGAGGGGAGGAGAGATGAGGTTCAAAGTGGAAGGTTTCCTGAAAATGTATTATAGACCCATTGCATTTGGACAGTCATCCGTCAATCTGATAGCCATACATGAAATGGTAAGGCATTTTGGGAGTAGAGAGCTATGCCAAGTCCTTGAATGTGGAAAACTGGAAACCCTACTCACCATTTAAGTAAATTGTGGTCCAGACCATCTGAAACATGACATTTATTACTTGTCTCCACAGAAGTCTCACCACTCACTATATCATAAGAATTTTAGAGATGTCCTAGATATTGTTCTCTCTCACCTACATTCTCATAGAAAATAAAACAGAAAAACTGACATTAAAAGGACTCAAATGCTTCACTTCAGAAGAAATCAACTACCAGATTCAAACTGTAGAGAGCTTGACAAGTAGGCTTGTTTTCTTGAATTCCCCAAATTCACCCATGAAAACACAAGAATTCTACTTATTCATCTACCAACCACATAAAAGACACTTCATTATATAGAATAATGTAATCTACCTGCCACCTCTAACAATGGCCTCCTATTAAGATTTGATCAATAACTAGCGAGCTAATTGTTGATAGTCAAGGGAAAGGATATTTTTTGGCTAATTGTAATAGTTTCCGCATTTTATTTGGAAGGGTGGCTAGATTTGTTTGTTGATGGATCACCGCAACGAGCCATTGCAGGGTACGGTGTGTTGCTCATAACCACAAAGGGAATTTGAGTTTGCTATATCAGCAGCTTTTAGGCCAGCAAAAATTAGGGTTCACTAGCTCCAGGCAATAAGGCAGGGATTGGAGGAGGTCACCTTGGGAGGATTCCAACACACTCATATTTGGCCATCGAATGCCTCAAGGGGGTATTTGAAATAGATATTTGAGAAGCATATTTGAGGAATTTGGCAACAAATCATACCAGGAGATAAACAAAAATGTTGATCAAATATTCAGGATGCTGGGTTTTGTACATAAGGGAACTTTTTGTATGGAAATACCCCTACTGAACTACTTCACATGTTGTTTTAGTACACTAGTAGGTGTTTTCCTTCTATAATCTCCCCTCTTTTCCTGAATAATATATCTCATCTTCCCTTTCCTTAAATAGTGCTCTTCGTCTTTCAGCAATCCCAATCTAATTCATTAAAGTGGTGGCTAACTTTTCATAATGATAAACAACCTGAAAACAAATGATGACATAATCTTACTGTTAGAGGAAAAGCTAAATATTAAGAAAACTAAAGAAGTGCAAACCTGTAAGATGATAAGAGTTAGATGTGTAGCAACCCCCAAACCCATCCAACAAAAAAGAAGAAGAAGAAGCTAGAGTTTGATAGATAAATAAGACAGTTTTTTCTTGTCATCCAGCTATTACCCCTTTTGTGCCAATTCCAACCATTTAGGAGGGGCTAACTTTTCAAAATGGCAAACAACCTGAAAACCACAAGATGAGATGATATCAATCATCGGAGAAAAATTAAAAAAAAAAAAAAAAATTTAAAAAAAAAAATAAAAAAATTATATAAGATGCAAACATCTTCCAATCAGAAAAATATTTACCCTTTTCCATCCACTGGTTGGAAAGTTGATAAACCCATTCCCCTATTCCATATAAATATGTAATTCCAAGAAACCATCCAACATCAAGCCTTTTCTTTTGCAGTTGCCAAGCACACTTCTTCACCCATTTCTATGAAATATCAAAGTTTGGAATATATCCCTCCATCTTCATCTCCTCATTTAACAAGTTAACAACTTGGTAAAAGGTTTGTGATTGAAGGCGCAAACCCTCGCCGGCATGAAATTCATGAACTTTATCCTCAATCTCAACCCAGCTACAACCAGGAGTCTTATTGACACCCCTCTCCCTCATCAAACCTCTCATCCTTGCAGAATCATCCCAGTTCTTTGAATTTGAATATATCTTTGATGAGATAATGTAGTTTCCTGAGTTTGATGGCTCGATTTCTAGAAGTAGTTGCATCACCCGTTCACCAACCTCTGGATTGCCACGATTCCGACAGGCACTGAGAAGTGCCCCTAAGGTTACTGCATCGGGCTTTTCAGGCATCCTCTTGATGAACTCCCATGCTTCATGTAAACGTCCAGCACGTGCCAAAAGATCAACCATGCAAGAGTAGTGCTCAATTGTTGGGGTCACTGCAAAAGCTGGCTCCATCAAATTAAACCATTGATGACCCTCATCAACCAAGCCAGCATGCACGCATGCAGAAAGCACACCAACAAATGTTATCTCATTTGGACAGACCTCTGCACCCTCCACCATGCGCTTAAATAGTGATATGGCTTCCCAGGCCCGCCCATGAACAGCAAGGGCAGAGATCATGGCATTCCAAGTAACCACATTTTTATCAGGCATGTCTGCAAAGATTCTTAGTGCATGGTCTAAGCTCCCACTCTTGGCGTACATATCAATTAAACCTGTGCCAACATAGATGTCATATTTTAAGCCCTTTTCTGAAGCATATTCATCTACCCACTTTCCTACATCGAGGGCTCCTATGGAAGCACAAGCTGAAAGAACTCCTATCAATGTGATCTTAGTTGGTTCCGCACCTGCTGCTCTCATGTCACGGAATAGCATTATTGCCTGATCTGAAGATCCATTTTGTGCATATCTGCTACAATCAAATAAGCCATATAATAAGCATAATCATATAGATGATCTACAATTGTTCAATCAACATACCATTAAGATTATGGAAAAAAACTGGAATTTTTCCCATCTGAAAATAAAAATAATGATTCTTCAACAAAAGAACATGGAAGGGATAAGGACAATTACTTGCCCTGTTATCATGGAATTCCATGTGACTACATCCTTCTTGCGCATTTTACTAAAAACTCTTCGTGCTGAATCTAAGTCTCCACACTTCCCATACATATCGATCAGTGAATTTCCCAGGTAAGAAGTCAACTCAATTTTATTTTCCTCCATAAACACCTCAACCCACCTCCCCAAACTCAAATCCCCCAAGTCCCCACATGCCCCCAGAACACTAACTAAAGTAATGTCATTCGGCTCAAAACCTGCCAATCTCATTTTCCTAAACAACCTCACAGCATCCCCTGCAAAACCCATCTTTGAGTACCCTGATATCATTGAATTCCATGAGACCAAGTCTCTTTCAGCAATTTCATCGAAAACCATCCGTGCCTTACCCAATTCACCACATCTAGAATACATTGTGATCAGTGAGTGGCTAACGTGATCATCAGAATCTAGCCCAGTTTTGAAAATCAACGAGTGAGCCATCCTCCCTTGATCTAATGACTGGACATTGGCACAGGAGATTAGCAGAAAAGGGTAGGTAAACTTATTCGGTTTCTGGCCAGAGAACTTCATTTGGTAATAGAATTCAAGAGCGAGGGAGAACTTGTGCCATGTATTAGCTAGACCACGAATCATGACATTGTACGCGAAGTTGTTGGGCTCAGGGATTTTAGAGAAGAGAAGCAAAGCATAAGAAATATCTTTGAGGTCAACCAGTTTTGCTAGAAGGAAATTTTGTGCTTCTATGGAGTTGATGATCATGTGTGAGTGGATTTGTTTGAAGGATTTGGGAGAATTGCACTTCTTCAAGAGATCAAGGAGTTTGTTCCATGTTAGAGGCTCTTTTGAATGGTCAGAATATGGATGTGCAGCTCCAAAAGCAAGAGAGCGGCAAAAGAGATGGGAAGGCAGTCTTGATTTAACTACTGTCATGTGGGGTGCAGGAGGGGATGGAGAGAGAGACTAGCAAAACAAGTAGTCAGCAAAAATGTAGCGCTTGCAACATGCAACCCATTCAATCCACATGAAGGATGGCCAAAAGGGAAACCGACGCTTTTTGAGTAATCCAAGTTGTTCTAATCTTGATTTAATAAAAAATTGTTATTTCTTGGTAAATAATGAAAATTTTTTTATTCTTTCATTTTCAGTAGAGACATGCATCTGCATTAGGTGTTAAATCACGGATGTGATTACTTATTATTCATATTTTCTTTTGTTTATGTTTTCATCCAGAACATAAAAAAAAAAATTATTCTAACCATAGGTTGAGATATGATTAGAATAATTTTTTTTTTTGACGATGTCTTGATAGTTTTAATGTATTCTTATTTTCTAATCTTGAGGGAATTTTCACCATCTTTTGTTTTTATTTTTTTTGGTAAATCCTGAGGCACCATCAATCCCTTACAAAAAATTACAAACGTATGCAAGAGGAACCTGAGTCACCCTTAATCTCATCATATAGTGACTGAGGGATTCTCCAAATTTAGCACCTTGATGAAACATTCCAATTTGATGGTTCATACAAAGTCTTCACATCCTCACTGTAGACCTGGGTCTACTGGTATTTCACAAAGGCGCCAATTGCCAACGGACAAACTACCAAGCAAGAAGTCTCTCTGCATTTTATCTTCAGCTCTGATGGTGACGACAACTGAGAACCTTCCATTTAGCTTATACTCTCGATAGAAACCCTAGAAAAAATTAATGGGTTCTCTACAAAATCCTTTTCTTCCTACTACTTCAACGACATTTACTTCCCCTGCTCCATCAAAACGTCCCAGAAACCCTCGAATCATCCACTGCTCCATCAATCCAGACCCTTGGACTCTTAGCGATGGAAACGACAATTACAACCCCAAGACTTACAAGAAGCATCGTAAGAAGCCTCTTTCCGACGATAACGCTCGTCGGATTATCAAAGCCAAAGCTCATTACTTGAGTGTACTGAGGAGGAATCAAGGCTCGCATGCTAAGACACCCAAATGGATTCAGAGGACGCCGGAGCAGATGATTCAATACCTGGAAGACGATAGGGACGGGCATTTGTATGGGAAGCATGTCGTTGCGGCGATTCGAATTGTTCGAAATCTCTCCTCGAAGCCCGAAGGGTCATACAATATAAGAGAAGTGATGGCTTCTTTCGTTACGAAGTTAACGTTCCGGGAGATGTGTATCGTGTTGAAGGAGCAGAAGGGGTGGAGGCAGGTCCGGGATTTCTTCGCCTGGATGAAATTGCAGGTAGGTTTTTTTGTTCCCACAGACTATGTGGAGAAGCTAGACAAATGCTGTTGAAATTTGACTGAATTTGATTTGGGTTACATTGATATGTTGAACTTTGTTCTGTTAGTTGGAAATTGGCGACATTGAATCGCTATATACGAGTGTAGGAGAATATTTGATGGATGTGTTTGCTGTTTCATTTTGGTTGTGTTTGACGTGGCGGAAAACTTGGTGGAAATTCTACAACAAAAGGATGAGTTTTTTTTTTCTTTCGAAAACAAATTTGCAATGCTTCGATAGATTGGTTGAAACAATATGTTGCGTTGGTAGAAGCTGAAAATTGAGCAGAGAATGGACTAATAATTTATATTAGTTACTTGATCATTTGTTGCCTTGATTTTTCCCACGATGGGACACTATTAATTGTTTAATTTTTTTATTCTTGAATTTTATTTATTTATTTTATTTTTTCTTGAGTCATAAAGACTTGGCTAGGATCAAATTTACTTGTATGTTATATTTGGAAACAGGCAAAATATCATAAAACTGGTTAAGGTAAGTGACTCTGTGAATGCAGCTTAGCTATCAGCCCAGTGTCATTGTCTACACAATCGTTCTGCGTATATATGGCCAAGTTGGAAAGATCAAGCTCGCTGAACAGACATTCTTGGAGATGCTTGAAGCAGGATGTGAACCAGATGAAGTTGCTTGTGGTACCATGCTCTGTGCCTACGCTAGATGGGGACGCCATAAAGCTATGTTGGCATTTTACTCTGCTGTTAGAGAACGGGAAATAGTACCTTCTATATCTGTGTTCAATTTCATGATCTCATCTTTGCAAAAGAAATCACTGCATGGAAAGGTTATCCAGCTGTGGCAGCAGATGGTCGACACAAGGGTGGCACCCAGCCATTTCACTTACACAGTTGTCATTGGCTCATATGTCAAAGAAGGTATAAAAAACGAGGCTTTGGAACTGTTTGATGGGATGAAGAAGTCTGGATTTGTTCCTGAGGAGGCGACTTACAGCCTCCTTATCAGCTTAAGTGCCAAACATGGAAATAGAGATGACACGCTGGAGCTTTACGAGGACATGAGATCTCGGGGAATAGTTCCTAGTAACTACACGTGTGCTTCACTCCTAACCCTATATTATAAAAATGGGGACTATTCAAAAGCTCTTTCCCTCTTCTCAGAGATGCAGAAAAATAATACTGCCATTGATGAAGTCATATATGGTTTACTTGTTAGGATATATGGCAAACTTGGTCTATACGAGGATGCAGAGAAGACTTTTGAAGAGATTGAGCAGTTAGGCCTCCTTAGTGATGAGAAAACTTATGTAACAATGGCACAAGTCTATCTGAATGCTGGGAATTATGATAAAGCTTTAAATATTTTGGAGCTTATGCGGTCTAGGAACATTTGGTTCTCTAGATTTGCATACATTGTTTTACTTCGATGTTATGTTTGGAGGGAAGATGTGGGATCTGCTGAATCTACATTTCAGGCTCTATCTAAGACAGGAGTTCCTGATGCGGCTTCCTACAAGGACATGCTTGGTTTGTATGTTCGACTTGGTTTTATGGAAAAGGCAAAGGCCTTTATTGTTGAGATGAGGAATGGAGGAGTGCGATTTGATGAAGATCTGTACAAGACAGTATTGAAGTTCTGTTGCAAAGAGGGGATGCTAAGAGATGCTGAACAATTGATAGAAGAAATGGGGAATATAGGATTTGATAAATTCACACAAACGTGCTTGATGGCTATGTGTGGAGAATCTAAGAGATTAGAGAAAGCTGATAATAAATATGATGCCTTGGACCAACCTCACTCTATGGCTCTGGGTCTGATGCTTAGTTTGTATTTGGCAGTTGGCAATGCCAGTAAGGCTGAACATATTCTGAAAATGTTGCTGGATACTACTGGTGGCTTGACAATAGCCAACCAACTCATCAGCAAATATATTAGGGAAGGCAAGAATCTAATTTAATGTCCTTTGTCCTATTAGATTTTATTTTATTTATTTTTGGATATATTTCCCCTTTGTGTTTCTTCTTTCCTGTTTGATGATACTAACTACTTATTTCTTCTTTATTTGCTTAATCACTCATGCTAAAGTAGCGAGTACAAATAGAGACATAAATGCACAATACCAGAGATTGGCCTGACATAATGATGATTTTTGCACTTCTTCTCTCATTCATGAATTAGCAATGCTAGATGCAAAATCTCTCTCATTTCCTTAGTGTGTGTGTGTGTGTGTGTGTGTATGATGGAGTCAAGACAATAGTTTGATGTTCCTTTGGTGCTTCTTTATGGATGTAAATAATTCTCTGTTACAGGTGACACATCTAAGGCGGAATCACTCTACAATCAAATGACCAACCTGGGCAGCATGCCTGAAACTGCGATTTGTGCTTCCATAATTAGTTTGTATGGGAAACAACATCAATTGACAAGAGCCCAAGAAGTCTTTTCAAGAGTGGTTAATTCACCTGCAACTGGGAAACCTGTCTATACATCTATGATGGATGCATGTGTGAAGTGTGATAAACCAGTGGAGGCATGCCAGGTTTACAAAGAAATGATTGAGAAGGGGCATGCTGCGGATGCTGTTACCATCAGCAAAATTGTGAATTCTTTGAGTAATTATGGTATGTGGACGAAAGATTATAGAAAAGTAAATACCTACTCCTTTTTTTAACTTCTCTTTTGAAGCATTAGATTGTAGGAGAAACCATTTGGCATTTCATCTTTTGATCCTCCCAGTTAGCCAACTTAAAATCTGTTGTAGATTTGCTTTTTTTTTTAAAAAGAACTGATTGATAAAACATGAGCTATATTACACTTCATCCACTTACAAACTTTGGCCATATATGCTTTCAGAAATTAAAAATAAAAAAATAAATAATAAAAATAAAAAAATTGTTGTTTTAGTCACTGTAGCTGCACATAATCCGTAGTTAATCGACACCTAACTATCAACTTCTTTGCACCTAACCATCAACTTCTTTGCAAGGCCTGATGTTCGCACACACTGAAAAGATAAAAGTAAAAAGTTATCAGTATGCAGGTTCAATGTTCCATTAAACTTTCCTTCTTGCTTTAGTTATCTGTTTTCCTTGTTTCTACGTAAATAAGATTCTGTTTTCAGGTGAACACCAAGAGGCACATAGCATTATCATTAAAAGTCTTGAAGATGGGAAGGAGCTTGATACTGTGGCATACAATACTTTTATCAAAGCAATGCTAGATGCAGGTTGATCTCTCTCTCTCTCTCTCTCTCTCTCTCTCTCTCTCTCTCTCACACACACACACACACACACACACAAGATTGAAAATTGGAATAACAACTCTGAGATTCAAAATTCCCAGGTAAATTGAACTTTGCCGCGAGAATTTACCACCACATGCTTTCCCTGGGAGTAGCTCCATCAATTCATACATATAACACCATGATTAGGTACTTATTTTGCATCTTTCCATAGTGAAAAGGACGGGAAGGGGGAGCAAAATAAATGAGTTATGTGGATTATGGAAGTAGTATTCACTCTTATTGAACGTTATTTAACTTTTGCTGACTAATAATGGGTGCAGCGTGTATGGACGCGGTCGAAAGTTAGACAAGGCTGTAGAGTTGTTCAACATGGCAAGCAGCTTGGGGGTTTCCTTGGATGAGAAGACATACACCAATTTGATCAGCTATTATGGGAAGGCTGGTATTACCTCTTTTCTAGCCCCTTTAGATTAAATGAGTAGACATAGGAGTGAAAAATCATTGGAACCCCCCCAAAAGCAGGCCCACCAGGGGGCTCCCATCTGTCTTAATAGTGCATTTCATCCAATCCTTTGAACCTTGTGGATCTATAAATGCCAGAACTTTGAAACTCCACATTAGACTGGAGAAACTTGATTTCACAACTTATGGGGGGAGAGAATGGAATGTATATTGATGTGTTGAACTCCATTGCTACCATTACTGATTCTGTTTTCTAGCAATCTGAAAGTGCTTTCTTAAGTGCTATAGTATTTACATGAATATAATCCTCTGAAAGATCTTGTCAAAGAGACTTAGATGGAATCAAGCATTCTGAAATACTTGAAAAGCTAGCTGAGTTAACTATACATGGTACAAGGTTATATCATATTCAGATGTTTTCTTAATTACCAAAATTCGTCTCCTGTCTATGTTATCCTTGGTGTAAATAGGATGCAGATTACATATTCCCCTGAAGGCTCCTTCTGGTTGCAAGTAAAGGGGAAGGAAGGAAAGTGAAATTTGTTTTAAAATGAAATGGAAACTTTGTAATCATGATTGTGTAACTACCTAAACTTCTACTAAATATGGTAATCATACTTTTCAAATGGAATTTTTATCTTCCTTTGAAGAATTTGGTTGTAAAATGTGGTAAAATCTAATAATCAGATTTTAGAATGTTTTGGAGTTAGTTACACAATCATGTTAGATAGGTAATTACAGAAGTTTGCATTCTGGTTTTGATTTGATTTCACCTCCTTCCATTTGTTTCCCTTGCAACTAGATAAGCTGAATGGAGGGGCAGGGGAAGCTGTGCATAGAATACTTGGAAAGCTAGTTATTTTGCTTATACATGACCATACTAGATTATATAAAATTCTGTGGCCTTCTGAAATACTGCCATTCATATCTCAGGAAGATTGGCTTGTTTTCTTTCAAGGGGTTCTTCATTATGTGGACCATACTTCTCTCTTTGTTGCATATATTAATTTTTCTTCTATGTGTATTCTAATCACTCAAACAGGCAAGAGTGAAGAGGCATCCATTTTGTTCAGCAAGATGCAGGAAAAAGGAATAATACCTGGGAAGGTATGCATATATGAAAATTTATTAGATCAATGTAAATCATTTTATGATTTCTTTTCCCTTTTTTTTTTTTTTTTTTTTTTTGGGTGGGGGGGTGGGGGTAACACTTTTTATGTAATAATACCCGTATGTAAAATTCCTAGTTCCTCCATCCTCCCGCCATTGATTGTTATGGACTTTACAGGTTGATGGAAAGCCAATTAGTTGGCCATTAAGCCATAAAACCCTGGAATTGGAAGATCCTCAAATCCAGAAAAATTTTGACCTGCCATGCTACTAATTTTCTGCTTTCGCCTTATGAAAAAATTCCTGGGATGATGCAGGTCAGTTACAACATCATGATCAATGTTTATGCTACAGCTGGACTTGATTGTGAAGCAGAAAAGCTTTTCCTAGCCATGCAGCAGAATGGTTGCTCTCCTGATTCCTTAACCTTTCTTGCACTTATTCGAGCTTACACAGGGAGTGGTAAATACTCGGAAGCAGAGGAAACCATAAGCACAATGCAAATAGAAGGGATATTGCCGTCTTGTGCTCACTACAACCACCTACTCTTTGCCTTCACTAAAGCAGGATTAATTGAAGAGGCTGAAAGGGTTTACAGAAAGCTCATGTCCGCTGGTTTGACTCCTGACCTAGCCTGTTGCCGAACCATGCTGAGGGGTTATATGGATTATAATTATGTTGAGGAAGGCATTTCCTTCTTTGAACAGATTAGTGGGACTGTTGAACCAGATAGATTTATACTGAGTGCTGCTGTTCATCTTTACAAGTTCACGGGCAAGGAACTTGAAGCTAGGACCACTTTGAAATCCATGAATAAGCTGGGAGTCCCCTTCCTTGAAAACCTTGAAATTGGCTATAAGATGAAATAACCTGAGATTCTTTGACGTTCATCTCTCAGTATGAGTTTCACGAAGGACAAAGAAAGAAAAGCCTCTTCTCCATCTGTTGGGAATTGCAAACATAATTTTATCTGCGCCTGCGGTGATTTCTTCAACAGTCGAGGAACTTGCAGCAGAATGAATATAATTATTTGTGATGCGTAAATTTTGTAGAGCTCCCTCAATTAGCATTTGATTCCCTTCAGGTCTTCACAGAAAATCTTGAGGAGCTCCCATAACAGTAGTATAGATTCAAGATTTGGGCTGCTTCAGGATCAACTAAATCCTATCCCATGATGGACATCAGTAAGTCCATTGATTAGTATTCTTGATCAGGCTGTGGGCCACGCCTTGGGGGAAATCGATTAATTTTGCTCAATCAATATGCATTTGGGTGACAGTATCACTGTGGCTTAACGAAGATGGATGGCCCAAATAGTATGATTCAAGTGAGGATTGGCTGGCGTCAGAAACTTTTTGAAGTTAATCTGAAGAAAACGACTTGTCCTACTTACTTCAAGTCCCGAATGAAAATGACAAACCCTGTAGTTTATTTTCTTGTTTTAATTTCTTATGGTTCTTCTGTTTCATGTGATACAGAGAATCAGAAACTTGCTCTTATTAAAGCTGAGTTTGCAATTGTAATTGAATATTTAACAATGTCAATCCACTGTACAGATACTGCTGGTACATGATAATATTGAGTCACAATACTCTTTTTATAGTCCACAGTAATGACTAGAGTATTGGTACACTTGCATGAATATATACGGAATGCATGCTAATACAAAGGGGTGTTTAATTAAATTAGACTGAAATTTGATATGTCGTTAATCTAAATCATGTTCTCTCTATTTAACGGTTGGAATGGATACATCATCTTCTTATGTGATAAAAAAAAAATGTTTAGTGATGTAATGTTTGAAAAAATACAATCTTTGTGACAACAATAAATTTGCAATGAGTATCCCACCAACTCCATGGCTTCCCATAGAATGATAGAACAGGAACGCAGGACATAAAACACCAAAATGAGTAACTTGGTGCTAAAGAGAGAAACCAGGGTCCTTACAAAAGGGGTCTAGCTAAATATCACTGACCTGGTTACATAATTTTGTCAGTGATTCTCTTTGATGTACACTCATTAAATCATCCCAGAAATCATAATATACAAAATAATCCACATTCACAGGTATTATTTCAAAGGGAGAGAGAGAGAGTGTCGCTAGTTGTCACGCACCTATTAGCATTTTCCTATAAGTAAAAAGCCAAAAGAGTAATTCACCCAACTCTACCCACCAATTCAGGCCTCGTGGAAGACTGCTCTCTCTGCCTCTGGATTGGCAAGTGACAATCATATCGGATAGGAGGCGTAATATTTTGAAACTCTGATTTTTTCTTAAAGCCCTGTTTATTTTGTTTGCAAAAAAAATTCTTCAAATGATATTTTACATCAAAATATTGGTCCATATAAATTCTCTTAATTTTCAATGTCATTGCATTTTATGTCATGTGCATAATCCAAGTCATTGGATCAATTTTTTAGACTAATCACATGACTCCATGACAACTAAATGACGGATCGGGCTCATCTCAAGTTCAGAATGAACTTGAGTTGAGCCAGTGTCAGGTGGATGACCAACACCTGGCACTATCTCAGATTCGACGGTTGAGTTCTTTTGTAGTTTTTCAAATCAACCATCGGATCTGACGAAGTACCAGGTGTCGGCCATCAACCCGACACTGGTTCTACTCAAGTTCATTCTAAACTTGAGAAGAGCCCGATCCCTAAATGACTCATTTTCTATACGACTTTTATTCCGGCATTTTTTGTTATTTATCTATTTTATTTCTATCTTGACATTTTAGTCATTTCAAATCTTCCTTTTAGCCACTCATAAATCACTTTAAAACTTTATTAGGTAAATTATAATTGCCACAAGAATTTGTTATTTTTACAAACATCATAAAACATTTATTCTACCATGTGGGCAAATAATTTATCCACTCCAACCATTAGAGAGAACATGGCCTACATGTCTAATTTCTTGCTCTCATTCAATTAAAAACCACCCCCTCTATTGGTATACATCCTTTATACGTCTTGCATGTATACCAGTACTTTAAACATTAATATGTACTTTGAATGATAAATTAAAAATTGTATACTGAATAACCCAGAATTTTCTTGTGCTTTTTGAAACATCACATTCCCATATGGATAACGAGACAGTTAAACAAAAAATGCAACTGAAATTTGAGCCCAAAAGAGCTACCATGTGGCACTTACAAGCTACCCTAGTGATAGGGGAATCCAGTATTCATCTCACATGTGGTAGAGGATTTTCCACATGGTAATTTTGATTGCATCTGTAGCACAAATACTAGTGCAAGAATGCGAGACGAATGCAAGATTTTACAAAATGCAAGTCTTATATACAGCTATACATTATACAATTGATGCAATGCCCGTGGTACATATTTTTGCACATTGAGCCCAAAAAACAAAAAATCCCTACTGCAGATATGGACATCAGTTCAAAAATCTTGCATTTGCAGACGATTCCTCTCCGAAATTCTCCCTCCTGGTTGAAAATATTGCAAAACTGAAACTTGATTAATTAGATTTCCTTCATAGACAGATTACCTGCCAGAAGAAAAGGAAAACGAGTATGGATGGCTTGGAATTCCAATCAGGAAATGTTATCGCCCAAGTAACTAAAGACTCTTGTTTTGAAAACCCACGCTAAATCGACAATCTCAGCCTCCTTAAACTGGGTCCTCTTCATGGCATCAGCCTTTTGGCACACCCTGCCTTTTCGAGACAATTTATTTGCAACATCAATGGTCAAGCTTGCCATATCTCTGGAGTTGGTCAGTACCCCCATGACTTTTGCTGAAGAGATGGTGTTGGATGCCAGTCTATTCAAAAGAATTAAAGCTTCCCGTATTAGTGAGGTCCTGCATATGGAACGAATGAAAATAAGCAGCAGATTAGATCTTAGCCATAATTTGTAAATGGCAAATAATCCTTTGCCCAAAATACCAAATCAATTTTTACGCAACTGAAAGTGGTGAGAAACCAAGAATCCCATTTCCCCCTTTTTGCCCCTCAGCATAACTGCATTTTCACCAAGATACAGATATTTCCCAAAATGTTATTTTTTTCACGACTACACTGCCTCAATTAGATTCATCTTGGTGTGACATGGACAATCCAGAGTTCTGAATCATCTCGAAAGGGGCATCTCTCTAGCCCCTTGCTATATCCCCTCCTCTTCTAGAAGGGTAACAAGGACATGCACAAACCACAGTCCACAACATCTTTTGGAGAAGGGGGCCTCCAGTTTAGCAATGCATAGGGTTCACCAAATAATACCACAGTTTTGTGCCATCACATGCAATGGAACTTTCCACCAACAGCACCAAGAAATTTCAAATTTTAAATCACAAAATAGACGAGGGAAAAAAAAAGGAACAAAGAGTTTCATTAGCTGCTTTTCTATTTTTGCTAAAAAAATATTGGCCATTTTACAGCCAGCTATTGAATTAACATTCCCAGAAGGGTAACGAGGCATAGAGACATTTTGGACAACACCCAAGTGTTCTTGTTGCAAGATTGGCGAGTCCTTAGATCCCTTTGTCTACTATACAACTAGTCAACCTATCCATTGAAAAACTAAAGTACTTAATAAAAAGAACAGCTTGATGTCCATTACAAATGTTAATTTCTTGATTAGACCTAACTTGCAAGTCAACTCACCTCATCCATGTTCAGAGAATGAGGCAAGCTGACTAGCTGAATCTCAGCCCCTAGTTCCTCAACTTTGGCTTCAAAAGCTGCAAAAGTTGAACTGAATAATAGTTGGAAATCTCAAGCTAAAAAAGTAAGCACACTATGTATTAAACAAACTCTTACCTCTCTATGCAGATTTCCAGTGGCCCAGTCGATTGTTCTGCTTCTGCATCCATCTCTGATGCCAATACACGCATAACCAATTCAAGACAATTTGTGCTTTTGGACATCCCTGGACCCAACAGAACTTCAAATCCAGATTTTCCAGAGGATGCTACAAAAGCCAACAAGATGATAGCATGCTTACGAAGTTTCAGCTCCTGGAAGTCCCAGCAGTATAGGAGTTAGAAATGATCAAGAATTTCCAAACCACCATTCAAAGGGATGTTTTGAACACACTAGACTCCTCAATATGATTAATTAGACTTATTAAGATGAGAGTATGGCCTGATTGAAGTAGCACATAATTTATAAATTTATTTAAAAAAATATATATGAAATTACAAAACACTAAGAAATATACAATGAAAAATACACATAAATCAAAATTATCAGGGAAAAAATAATGTATCAAATACTACACCATAGCTAATTAACTCAAGGTGAAAAAAACAAGATACAACAATACCACACGTACAAACAAAATATAGTTCTATTGAGAATTGAGATAACCAATGTACAGGATACAAAGCCTAAGCTCTATAGCCCGACCAATATGCAATATTTACAGAGCAATATCTGTTTGTTCCATCAAAGCAGACCCTTAAAGCTACAGTAGTCCAACATAACTTATGTTTTTTTTTCTCGAATAGAGCAGAACAACCACAAACACACACCATTTATTTTTGTCAACATGCATACCAGTGTACCATTTCCACTGCAAGCCAGACATTCTGCCAAGCCCTCAAGAATACTACTGAATCCTCGAAATGCTGAAGCAACTTCTGGTCCATCACGTGCATTTCCAGAACTTCCATCGCCATCTTTACAACCGGAACAGAACATCATCAAAAGCTTTGGGCCTTCAGTACAATATAGACAACAAAAAGTGTAAGTGGATCTGCTGCAAGTATGACAAGGACCAGTTAAAATTTTGAATATAAAGCTCAGAGAATCGTATGCAATATCCTCTCATGTTTTCCATTGAAGAAACTGAAAATATTTATTGAATATTATTATTAAAAAAAAATCCATAGAAAAGATAACCCAAAAGAACATGAGAAAATTGAAAACCCACACTTTTTTGACACGGTGTTTCATGAACTCACACATGCTTGAGAACTTCTCTTCAAATTTCCTACACTGTTGCTCATATAAGATGCTCGCCGATGATATTGTTTTGGTGGATGAGACAAAAACAGGGATTATTGCAAAGTTGGAGCTATGGAGATCATCTTTGGAATCAAAATGTCTTAACATAAGTACAACGAAGACGGAGTATATGGTGTGCAACTTTAGTCACACAAGGACGGATAATGAGGTGGTGAACATTCTTGAGAGGGAAATACAGCAAAGTGATCATTTTAGGTATTTAGGTTCAATCATAAACAAAGAAGGTGATATAGACGATGATATTTCACAGAGGATTAAAATAGGATGGATGAAGTAGAGAAGTGCGTCTGGAGTGCTGTGCGATCGGCGTATTCCTTTAAAACTAAAAGGAAAATTCTATAGGACAGTTATTTGACCGGCTATGATGTATGGTGCTGAATGTTGGGCAGTCAAGAAGTATCATATTGATAAACTTAGTATAGCTGAGATGAGGATGTTAAGATGGATGTGTGGCAAAACTAGGAAGGATAAGGTAAGGAATGACCGTATTAAAGCTGATTTGGGAGTAACGCCAATACATGATAAGTTACAGAAAGTCGTTTGAGATGGTATGACCATGTTCAACGGAGGCCGTTAGATGCTCCCGTTCGGAGGAGTGATTTGATTCAGATTGACGGGGTTAAGAGAGCTAGGGGTAGACCTAAGATGACTCTAGGGGAGGTGGTGAAGAAATACATTTATAGCTTAGGCTTTGCTTCAAGTTTGACATCGAACAGAGTTGATTGGCGGACAAGAATCCATGTAGCCGACCCCATTTAGTTGGGATAAGGCTTTGTTGTTGTTGTTGTTGCTTATATACTCATATAAGATGCCTTCCACTTTCACCCCAAAGCAAAAATTATCATCATGCTTTGAGCCTCATAATGCAGGAATGGTTTTGGTTGAATTGGTTTGGTCCATACTTGAACTCGGTTCAATCTGGTTCATTATTGAACAAGTTACTGTTGACGTAAGAAAAGTATTCATGTGTTACTGTTCACGTGACCAGTATCGTGGGCCCCATAGGACAACTGCATGGAGAAGATCTTGGAAACTATCTATTGGAGTGTGCTCCAAGTCAACCCAGCTGCATGTGGGGCCCCAGTAGGTCATATATTGGTTTGAGTGTGACCCTAGTATTCCAGTCGCAAGCTACCATGTCAAGTTTCTATTTTCTTGTTTAGCAAGTTTTTAGAAGTTATAGCTTAGTTTCTATTTTGGGTTTTAGATTTTATTTAGTTTCTAATTCAGCTCTTTCTTTTTAGGAAGATTTCACCTAGTTTTTATTACAAGTTTCTATTTTCAGTTTACTTGTTGCTTAAGACTCTATGTTAGAATGCTATAAAACTGTAAGTGGCTAACATTGTGCCCGTTAATTTGGAATAATGGAAGAGTTATTTTGTTTTGAAAAGTGAGTTGTGTGCTCTTATTTATTCTCTTATTCTCTCTTTAGCCCAAACCAGCAGATCTTATCCCTTGATCTGCATCACCTCATCTCTCAATATGGAGTCAACTACATGAATCATATCCACCGGTTCCTATTATCTACAGCGACATCTTTGTACGAGTTTCTATTTTCAGTTTACTTGTTGCTTAAGACTTTATTTTAGAATGCTATAAAACTGTAAGGGCCTAACATTGTGCCCCATAATTTGGAATAATGGAAGAGTTATTTTGTTTTGAAAAGTGAGTTGTGTGTGCTATTTCTCTCCCTCACCCCTCTCTTCTATTTTCTTCATTTACTACTACTGATTTCTGTTCATAGGTACTGTTCACAGTCCTGGACCAGCCCCCCCATATACTCTTATCTATTCTCTTATTCTCTCTTTAACCCAAACCAGCAGATCTTATCCCTTGATCTGCATCACCTCGTCTCTCAATATGGAGTCAACTACATGAACCATATCCACAGGTCCCCATTATCTACAGCGACATCTTTGTAAAAAAATAAGTCTTCCACAAGTCCTCAACCGCCTTTTGTCCTTGACAATCCTAATTTCACATCCCAAGGGATTTGCCTCAATTCACTTCCTTTCCTTTCCATTTTTATCACCAACAAATATAATATTATTGGTGTAATAGAAGCAGAACAACAATACTAGTATAAGGAAAATGAGAAAAGGGATCCAAGACATTCACCCAACAAAAGCAATACTAGTATAAGAAAAATGAGAAAAGGGATCCAAGACATCCACCCAACAAAAGCAATCTGCTCTACGTTACCACCAATTACGACAGCGATGCTAATTGGATGCATTCACTTTTTATGTTGTTTCTCATAGTCCTTCCATCTAAACATCAATGATTGGCCCACACTAAAAAATTGAAACATTACTTAATTGTTAACGACTCAAGTCACTCAACATTCCGTTCCCTCTTTTGATGGTCAGTCTTATTCTCATTGTATATGAATTCTATTCAACATCGTAGGAACATGCTAAGCACACAATAAGTAATCACATCATCATTCTAGCCACCCAGCACTAATTCTGAGAGGAACATTCACTATAGCCTGTTCATCCTTACTGACAATCAAACACATTGGGTATTTCCTAGCATTCACTAGAACCAAAAGCAGTTTTTAATCCCCATTCTAAATATTCATACAAAATGCAATTCGAATACAACCAACACATGGAACCTAACATGACATAATTTACAAGCTTGTTAGTTTCCCCCATTAATCTAACATAACGGAAACTCAAGGACCCAGTTGTATCTTTATGTTTTAGGTGGAGTCAATCCGAAGGAAAAACAAAGGAAGTGGACTTACAATTCAGAAGAAGGAACAGAAGATGCAGAGCTTGCTCATTCACACGCAAGCCTACTTCCTTCCTCAATAATAATGATATGCTTCCAAAAGATAGGGCCATCCCATACCTGATTCATGATTCAATTCACAGTTCAGTGGAATACAAGTTTCAACTGCAAAAAATGATGCAAGTTCATGTGATGAAAGTAGATCCATAACTTACTTTTCTCTCTCGGAATAGGGATCACTCCTCATTAGAATCATATTCAGGATAGATAAAGCTTCTACTTGTATACACTCTTCTTTACTCCGAACAGCAATTCGATGCATCATTTCAAAGAGGGAAATCCAATCCATACAAGAAAGAAAGGTCATGTTGCTAGGATTTTCATGATCCTTCTTGGAAAGAATTTCCACATTGAAGGATCCAACACTGGATGAAGCATGGTTTGACAAGAATGATTGGTCCTTAGGCGCACCAAACTGGACTTCACCATCTACCCTTTCAGATTCGTGCAAATCCTTAACATTCTTAGAGCAAATGCCCTCCTCAGCAATCACATTGTTCCTGAGTAGAGTACACTGAAAAGATCAAATCAAAGTTCATAAGAATGTGCATTTAAAA
This sequence comes from Protea cynaroides, assembly GCA_028583415.1. Taxonomy (NCBI): domain Eukaryota; kingdom Viridiplantae; phylum Streptophyta; class Magnoliopsida; order Proteales; family Proteaceae; genus Protea; species Protea cynaroides. Next base: position 125,473,635 of record CM053276.1, read on the forward strand.
GCATTTTAGGAAATGTTAAATAGCAGATCATTGTAATGACTAGATCATCCAATATGTAAGACAAGTTTCACTCAAGTATTAGGAAAAGAAAGAAAAAGGGAAAGGGGGGGGGGACTAGTTTAAGGCCCTGTTTGATAACACTTCTACTCTGGATTCCTAACTTTTGGTTCAGAGTAAAAATTTTACTCCAAGATTTTTGGAGTAGAAACATGTTTCATAACACAGTTCTAGAATGGATTCCAGAGCATCTTTGGAACAGAAGCATGTTTGATAAACACACTATCCCGCCAATCGAAGTCTAGAAAACTGGTGGTGGTAGTGGTGGGTGATGGTGGTGGGTGATGGCTGATGGGTAGTGGCGATGGTGGTGGCGATGGTGGTGGTGGTAGTTGGGGTGGTGATGGTGGTGGTGGTGATGGTGGTGGTGGTAGTGGGGGTGGTGGTTGTGGCAGCGGTGGGTGGTGGCGGTTAAGCCTTTATTTTGTGAAGAAGAGAGGAGTGTGAGAGAGGAGAGCTTCTTTTTTACATTTTGTGTTATCCCAAAAATTACTCCAAAAAAAAATTGTTTTTTTATATTCCAAAATTTTGGATTCTGAAGTCCATTTATAACCGGTTCACTCCCAGGGAGCTGGAATCCAACAGGGTTTACCAAACGCAATTCTACTCTAAAATGGCTCCCTAAGAGCGTTATCAAACAGGCCCTAAGCGGCAGTTGGAATTTTTCAGATTCATAAGTTCAGAAACTGAAGATCAGAAAATATGTGAGGTTCAATAGGGACACAACATTGATTGAAACTAGAAAGAACTCACACTGAAAATTGAATTACCCAACAGCACTACTGCGTCAAGCCCTCCCCCCGCTCCCCACCCCACCGGTGGTGCCTCTTCCAAACAAAGGGGACAAAAAACTGTACCCACTTTAAATTATATAGGTAAAACAGAAGATATCCTTTCTGAGATCCCTGTGTTTCACCTTGTGTGCTTGGATGGGTGCGCAGATGCATGAGGAATATGTAAGTCCGACACATTGATAAACCGGATTTTTTGCATGGAGGGTATCAAAAACACCTAATACTCTTTATTATGTCAAGCAATGGCCTGGTAGTTTTATTTACCTTTTCATAATTGTGTTTTATGATTTCTGCAGTTCAAAATATCTGTTTGTTAATGCCTTACCTTTTACCCCAATGCCGTGCTTCATTGTTCCTTTAATATGTCTACATTCTCATTTAGCAAAACAAATGCACAGTATGTATAAGAAAAAGCAGATTTAGCACATCTAGTTAACTTTTACTCTTTTAGAGTCATATAAGTCAATCCAAAGCTTCATTTTTATTGTTAAAGGTTGGTAGAGCACTGAAAACAGTGGTGGTGATGTCATGTTAAGGTCAAGTTGAATCCAAGGTCACAACCATAAAAGAATTGGATTGGCTCAATTCAAGTCTGGGTTAGCCCAATCCCCAGAGTGTTCCAACCAAAGCCATCCACAATTAGGTTTCCTGTAGAGCTTGGAAATTTATAGAAGATGTAGCCAACATTGCTGAGACATTAAAATTTAGAGTAACGGGCTCAAGCCTTAAGCTAAACTACATGATATTCTTCAAAGCAAACGCTAGGCATCAGGAATGAACTGAACCTACTACCAAAAAAAGAAAAGAGAAAGATTCCCCACAAAATCATGTAATTAATCCTTGTATTATAATACAAACTAATCCTGAAGGACTACTGAAGGAGTACGGAAGGGGAAGGCAGGGTTTTCGGAGAAAACAATCCACTTGGCTACATCCGCCCCCTACTCTTACTAAAAGATTCAATATTTAATTTAGTTTTTATTACCTTTGAGTTATATCAATAAATCTTGTGTAATGTTAACTTGTGGCCAGGTTTAGCTAAGTTTCACCATTTCAAAACTCAGAAGCACCAAAAAAAAAAAAGTACAATGCAATCTAAATTGGAGCAGATACAGGCAGACACGTATTAGTTAGGTACGTCATGGAATGATTTCCTAGTCAAGAACAAATAATTGTAGGTACGTCATGGAATGATTTCATAGTCAAGAACTAATAATTTATGGTTGATATCTGAATGGGAAACAAAGATCCTGAATAACATAGAAACAATGAGAAGCTGCCAGATGTACCTTATTTCAAATCTCAAGTCGAACCTCAAGAAGTGCTGTAAGATCACACGTACTATATGAAGAGATCTAGATACAATAACAACCTGCAGTAAATGAAGTCAAATATGGAAAAGAATGTTGAGAGCAACAAAAGAGGAAATCCTACTCCACGGTGACATACAAGCGTCAGATATTAAAGCATATACAGAAAGTATCATTCAACGGATGATGAAGTATCAAATTACTAGTTCATTACTTTATAAGAGATTGTGATCTGGGCACTCATTTTTTGATAAAAGGAGCACATCTACTGCCATCTGTATTTAAGTTTTGACTTTCTTATGAGATGGAAATACTACCCTTTGGCAGGAGCATCAAGGAAGAGATCCTAACGAGCAAGTACCCAGGAAAATTTGAACTTTCATTATTAAAGAGCATAAGGAAACCATTCCTCATTTCCACTTTCCAGATTTGAAGAGTAACCATATAATGTGAAGCAAAATACAACGTTTTTCCCAACCTCAAGACATGAGAAACTCTGATTAGCCTTATGCAGCCCATGTGCCCTCCCCTTCTGTTCCATCAGTTGGGAATTTATCATTCTCACCGTCCTCTTTGCTTTTGGCACCAAAATTGCCTCCGCTGCTTTTGCGAAAGAAGAAAGTTTGGATTTAGACTTGAATCAGGATAAAAAGGAAGAACTACGTATCATCTTACCATCCTGGATATGTTGCCGGTGAAGCATTTTTTGTTAAAGTTCCATTCAAATAGGGAATTTTACTTGACCGTGACTATGCAACTTCTATAAAAAAAAAATAAAGTCAACGGGTGTTTGATCAAAACTGAGAAGGTTGTTCAGCTGTTTGGTATTTGCTTTTGCTTTGCTGACATAGGGGTACCAAGGCTTACAATTAAAATTTAAATATGTTCATGTAAACTTTGAACATTGAAACTCATACAGATAGAGTTATACTTTTCCAAGGGAAGCCCAGAAGAGAAAGGGAAAGAAAGGGAAAGAGGGGAGAGAAGGAAAGAAAGAGAAATTTTTCTGTTGCCCATCTCCAAAACCCAAAACCAACAATTGTTTTTGGATGATGAAATCAGTTTCTCAAAGAGCATCTGAAGATTGTTCCTTTTGCAATCTCACCAGCACTTTATGGCTTCTCTTCGCAATTTGTCCAGTGCAATTGTGTGCATCTGTGGGAAAGAGAGAATTTAGACACACAACCCCATCACAGGCACTTTGACAGTAGTTGCTCATCCCGTTTAGAGAGAAAGGTGCTTTATCTATGATTCGATCTCTAGATAATAAGTCTTTAGTGGAAATAAATTGCTAGCTGGGAAATGGATTTTTTTTTCCTTTTATGTTTTAAAAGAGATTAATATTGTTATTTTTAAGAAGTTCAAAATAAAAGCTAGCTGGCTTGCTGTTTAAAGTTGAGGGATGTGCCCAAATCAGCACACTATTAGAGCTATGTTCCAGGACTAATTTTTATTGGACCATCAGAAGTACGTTACTGGTTCAGGTGAGGAGTTTTTAACTCTGAAACATACAGGATGGAAGTATGGAACAGGCCAAACCAAAGCTAATCTTAATCATCTAAAGAATTATTACAGCAAAAAGTAGTGATAATTAATTAAATTCAAACCATGATAAAAGGAAACAAACACAAAGGCTCAGATTCTTACCCAAAAACAAAACCGTTTAAAAGGCTCAAAACAAACCAAACCAAGACAGGATCCAAACAACATAACAAAAGAGAAGAAATTATAATTTGAAAGCAGTCCACGTTTGAAAGGCTCAAAACAAACCAAACCAAGACAGGATCCTAACCCCCCCCCACCCCTAAAAAAAAAAAAAGGGAGAGAGAGAGAAAAAGAAATGACAATCAAAAAGCAGTCCCACTGTAGAGCCCGTAAATAAAATTATCTGAACATTGTATATGTGAGATAGCATAGCTCTATTTCAGATATGACTAGAACTCTTTTGATCAGAACAACAGAGATTGTATTCCTCCATAAAGAAGCTTTTGACGTCACAGCATTCAGGACTGCAAATATTATTCTATCTAAAACATAATTAACAGAATTGCATTAGAGAATAATGGGATATCGCATATTATTTTTTGTAGCTACCTAAAGTTAGTTCTAGCTTGACAGTTTCAATTACAGTTCGACAACCAAAGGGAAAATGCATATTGGAGACATGTAATACGGATAATACTGTGCCATGATGCAAAGTGTTGGAAAAACAATCCAAGACTCGCATATTATATTAAACAATACATGAGTAAACTTGATAATCCTTCAGTTAAAGGATCAAGTTCTATTTCTTTAAAATAAAATCAAAGGCTTTAAAATTATCACAAAAACATGCCAAAGAAGAACAACTTCCAAAACATAGCTCACCGCTCCTACAATTCCAAGCAACTTCATTTGTTCACTCACATTTTCTAGAATACAGAGGTCCAATAATGCTTTGAACAAAGAATCCAACTGCGCCATCTCATTACTAATCTGCAACATAGACACAAATGAGAAATCAAACCATAAACTAGACAAACCAAACCAAACCAGCATAATACATGTCATCACGAAAGTAGCATCATATCAAGAATATATATTGGTTGATAGTGAAGTTGGAAGAAGGTATAGTTTTCACAGGCTCCCACCTTTTTGCCTATTAGGGTACAGAACATAATCATCTATCAGGATAGTAAGTCATAGTAAATACAAGACAAGAACAATATAGATTAAGCAGCATTCAACACATGTAACTAATCTAGATGGCATAACAAAAATGTTGAAAACCCCCTAGTTGTTATAGGTTTTCTTCCAAAACCCCAAAATATAATCACTTGAAGAAAGCAATATTTCCATCATCAGATCCATGCAATCCTTCAGCCAGGGTCTGGGAATTGAGAAACATCAAATTGACAGCAAAAGAAGGGTTTTGAGTTTAGCCCACACATTTAAATTTGAGATACTTGTGCAGTCTAGTTATGTCTATGTTTGGGTTTTGCGACTGTTTTTTTTTTTCAGAATTGTGTGGTCTTGGTGGTTGGTAGAATTAAGGTAAATTTCAGGACTTGAAGATGCATTTGCTCACGTTCCTCCAGCGAGCTGAATGACTAACATACTTTGATGCCTATAAAACCAATTATCAAGCTGTTGGGATCCAAACTTTCTAGCAAGTTCTAGTCTGGGATCACTGCTTCTTTTTCTAGCTGGTATGACAGTTTATGGTGGAAATAGGATAGCTTTTCATTCAAAGCATTGTTCACATTTTTTCTAACTAAAAAAGTTCCCGGCTCACAAGCTAATGAGAAACTAGATTGGGGGCTTGCAAACCAGCAACAAGGCATCAGCCGGTGATAGAAACATCAATAGATCTTGAAGGCAATTTTGGAAGGCTAAAACAATTCTTCCTCATTCATTCTGAAACAGAAGCGGAGTTAACACATGAACAACAGTAGGGAGGGAGGGGGGCACAATTTTAGACAAAGTTAGATGCAAATTGGACATAAAACCGTAATATTTACCCAAAAATTCACTTTATTAACTATATTCCAGAAATTGTATCATAACAACAGTGATAACTTGATAATGCTCATTTCCAGTCGAAGTAACAGGTACATAATAAGCAATAAACCTCTACAGGACTTTATGATGCATGCCAATGGGATAGCAATATGCAGGAAGCCCTTTTAGTGACAAGAAAAGAGTACAAGTAATCACACCATTCAGAAAAGTAATTAGCACCTTAGTTAATAAAAAATAGAAGCGAGATATTTTTGCAGCTTCATAGGATAGAGAAGACTGCATGTGATCATGCAAAGACAAGTCCGAAATTTTTTTGTCTGCCAGAGAATCCTGATTTAGTTTGGAGGATATATTCATGTTCATACACCTGAAAAGGACATGTAAATCTGCCGCACAAGTTACAACCAACTTAGAGACCAGATCTTTGCCTGAGACATGGCCTCTTGGATTGCCCCACACTGAAAGCAACTTCTTTGAAAGATTCTGCCGAGAAGACAGATCATTCTTTCTCGTAACGTGAGATTGATCATAAGATGTTTCCGTCTGAACTCCGACTGCTTTACGTGATGTCAAGGCTACAACCAACAACCCCTAACATATGTCAGAAGGAAAAAAGAAAAATATCTTGAAAAAGCAGTGCCATTTAGCATTTCCTTCTCCAAATTAACTCTCAAGTCTCACCACTAGTAATCCAAGGGCCCGCCTCGTCAGCTAAAGTATCTGCATTCTGATCCTGGAGAGAAATGCGGCAATGATTTTCGACAGTTGCTCCATGTTCCCTGCCACTGTAACCAGCTCAATCATGATTTTTAGAAGAAAATTGATCAATAGATGTTATAAATAAAATAATCAAAATGACTCTTCCCTTCACATGGATAAAATTAAATAGTTATGGTTAACATGCAAATAAAAACACTACAAACCAGAAATCCTCTGATCACATGGTGGTATGATAGTGATTTACAGGTAAAATAAATTATATACCATAACATCTTTACATGTAAACTATTACTGACCCAGGGACATAATAGCATGCATCAGTAGTCGTCTTCTCCCTCAAATAAAATTTTGTCAACTTCAAAGGAAATCCAGAATCCAAACAACTAATAATATAAAACAATAAGTATCTTCTTAGCTATCACCACTTACAACCTAAAGCAGCTCCACTTACACATTTATCCTCTTCCAATGGTCAATTTCAACATCCTTTTCTCTAATAAGGGAAAAGGCAGATCTAAGCTGCTCCTCTGTCTTGTGTCTGCCTTTTTTAAGCTCCACACACTCTTGTTCCTGAAAGCGTACAAGCAGTTGATATCCAATCTCTGTGAAAATCTAAATCAAATTGCATAAAAATCCAAAAGCAAGTCTCAGCCATAGGGAGATTTTATGTTTCAATAGTATATTTATGTTTTTCCCCCCTCATACCAGCAGGTGGAATACGTTCCAGAAGGGGCTGGGAGCACCAGGCAAAAGTTATCCTGTGCAGTAGGAACACCTAAAGAGGAAGGGGAAGTCCACGTCATTACGAAAAGATCTTGGAGATATGATGAACATCCTACAAGTCATTTTGCTCTAGGAAGCTCTTATCTGCAAACATGGACCCGTTACAATTCTAAGTGAACAAATGTTTAATTTAACGTATTAGAATGTTGTCCAAGAAATTATATGGCCTTTTTACTTCAGATTTTGCCAACCCCAATCCACTTCAGAAAGAAATGGATTCACTTTGAACTATGCTTCTTCTTGAATTATTGTAAATATTCCTTGAGAATTAAACTTCTGGCACCTCTTCAGCTTTCCATGTAGACATTTATGACGTATCTCCAAGTCCCAATCATAAAACTGTGCCTTAGAGGTGTTGGTCCAAATGATATTTCCATTCAACTACTCATAGGTCATAAACTATAGCTTTGTTGTCCATCTCTACATAATGACACATCACCGTTGTCAAAAACCGGAGATGGCCTTGTACAATGGAGGAGGGACTAGTTTATTCACTTTGAAATGCAAACTAGTATGGAAGGTGATCCCACTAATAGTTAGTGGAGGTATCTGGAAATAGAAAACAGACAGGTATTCAAAGATAAGTGACCCTGGGTTGAGTGTCTGATTAGATACATTTTCACGACAATGTTCTTATGGGCCTTGATCTCTAAAGGTTTTCAGTGGATGAGTTTTACATAGTCTTCACCATCTTCTTCGCTTCAAAGTTAATAAAGTATAATTTTGTAACCTACCAACAAAGCCCAAAAAAAGAAAAAATGCAAAATAAAATTGGAAAGATAGCATACCAATTGACTAAGCTGCTTTGAGGAACTCCTTAACTCTCTCTGCAATTCAACACAACATTAACATACGTCAGTTTAAGCTGTTTCATTTGATATAAAGCCAAACTTCGTCTATCTAGCTCAATAGAGATACCAAAACAAATTATTCATTCCCGTTCCCCCAAAGAAGACCAATGCAAGTCAGAATAAATAATAGGACTTGTTCTAACCTTCAATCTATCGATTTCAACGTCTTTCTCCTTCCCCGCACGACGAGTAGGCGGTGGTGGAGGGGAAAGCTTCCGAGGTCGGGTAGCCGTGGTGGTGGTGGATTGTTGGGGATCCTGGTCGGTGATCCTCTGAGAGAATTCTCGTGGCGGAGAGAAACTTGTGAAGGGCTCCTGAGAAGCAGCAAGCAGAGGTTGTGGTGGATCGAAAACCACAGGAGGAGGTCGATGTTGATGATTATTATAGTAATGCTGCTGCTGCTGCTGTTGCTGATGTGGTTGATGCTGAGTAGGGTTTGTAGAGGACATGGCGATGAGACCTTCCTCCACTCGAATGGCTTGATCGAGGAATATCTCATCCCAGTCATCGAAACCCTCGAAACTCATCTCTCCCAACTCACTAACAGTCTCTCTCTCTCTCTCTCTCTCAATCGGCGGGAGATTGAGCGTCATTTGAAGAGAGGTTATCGTTAGTAAGCTTTATAAATGGCAACCAGGGAGGAGAGAGAGATAGACGGTCCTGTTTGAAGTCTAACAAGGACTACTGCAACGGCTATCTGTTTTGGTTGTTGGCCGTTGGATTAGAACCTTCCCATATAAGGACATACCCTGGATGTTCGTCACATTTCGTAGGGCCACCATGACTTGCCGCATCAACAGTCATGTTTCTCCCTATAATCAGGGCTCCACACAAGAGTTTCCTTTTTTTTTCTTCTCAATTTATTATTATATTTTCAAGATTTGTTTTAAAAGCAACTGAAAATTGCTTTTGATTTTTTACCCAAAAAAAATTATTTGATTTTCAGTATTGACACGTGGCTAATAATGATTAAAAGTAATTAAAATATAAAAAAAAAAAAGAAGAAATGATTCATTAAATTAAAACTACCCTCTCAAATTTAACAAGCTCCACCAGGGCCCCCCATACAGCATACAGATAGGTATTTTTCCAATCACCAGAAGTTTCAGGATAATCTTCTACACTATAGCAGTTAGGGTTAGGGTTACTATCTAATGGATCCATAAGGACTCCACCATCAAGTCTTGCTTGTACTGTTGTACATATCTGAAATAACCTGCCTTGGTAGTGTCTCCTGCTTGCTTGCTTGCTTGCTGGTAGATGACTACTCCCCCATTGGAGGAGATCAAGGATTATTGGTGCTTAGAACTGAGCCAACCCATCCTAATAGTGAAGCAAAGTCAGCAAAGCTAGTAAATAAGGAATTTGGCTAATATCCGAAAACCTTGTCTTCTATATTGAGCCACCAACCCTTTTGATCCTTCAATCAAACAAAAGAATTTAAACAGTAAGATTATTGTTATTATTATTGAGATGGATGTGTGATAAAATTAAGAAGAATAAAGTAAAGATTGATAATATTATAACTAATTTGGACGTAACGTCGATATATAATAAGCTACGAGAAGATCGTTTGAGGTGACATGATCCTTCTGCCTCTTTGTTAGGTTCGTGAACAGTCTCCTAATTCGAGATCGAAGAAGAAGACTCTTTTATTCTGAATTCCCTTTTTACGTGCCCTCTTTTGAGTTTCTGACTGTAGGGATATATATTGTAATAGTGATATATATTGGTAGGAACAAATGTAGCCAGGAGTAATAGAGTCAAAATAAATATGAAAGATCCTCCATAGAAAGAGAAATTTTGGAGGATATATCAAGTTCATAGATCATCTGCCCATTTTGAATCATGGACCTTTACATGAACATATACTATGAACATGGGATAAAACATAATGTAATTTGATAGAGTCATTGTTAGAGGTATTATTTTGATAGAGAATAAGTGAAAATCCATGGGTGAAGTTGTCAACATGGTTTTAGTAATTTGGCTACGTATCAGCAGATTTGTATTGATTTTGACCATGATCGATTCTAATGCGATATCAATTATATATATATATTTTTTTTTTAAATTCAATTTCGTTCAGGTTCTTCACATTCCTGTATTTGTTACAACCCTATTTTTTATATTATTTCTTGTTACTTTCAACATTTTTTTTTTTTGTAAAATTACTTTCAAGCATTTGAAGTTAGAAAGAATGCAGAATGTATTTGTTACAGCCCTATTTTTTTTTATGTTTTTTCTTGTTACTTTCAATTTCTTTTTTTTTTTCTTTTTTTTTTTTTCTGTAAAAATTACTTTCAGGTTTCAGGCTTTTGAAGTTACAAAGAATGTGGAGATGGCAAATTGTTGAGGAAATTTCTATCTTTTATTTTTTAAATATAAAAATTATTGCTTAAAAGTCAAACAAAGTAAAAGTTTCAAAAATTTTAAAAAGTAAAAAATTAAGGAAAATTTACACTTACTACCCCTCTACTATGGACTAATTACATTTACCATTCATTAGTTTTTGAAAATTATACATGCCACCCTTAATTTTATAAACGTGTAACGAAAAGGTCCATTATGTTCATGGTATTAAGTCTTAATTTTAAAAGACAACTTTATCCTTATTGGGTTTTCAATCAATAAAGCTTGAATTTCATAATCAGTATTTTCCCAAACAAAAATAGATCAAGCAACGAAAACCAAGGTTTAACCACTTAAGTAAGCATCCACACTAAAAGACTTAAGAGAATTAACATTGTTTGAATCTCTTGCACATTGATTCATGGAGTTGAGAGTGGTTTGTGTTTATAATTAAATAGAGTTTGTTATAGATTAGTATCGTTCGAGATATCTAAGCAAATTTACAAGTATCAATCCATTGAGAGATTTTAGGGAAGTTATAATATGTATTGTATGAGGATGATGATAGCCTTTAACTATCCTTACTTGTTGTTCGTCATCGTCTAGATTCTAAATTTAGAAATCTTTGAACAACTTTCGGACCTACTCCCACATCACAAACAACACCTTAGTAAAGGGCCCTTGCTTCAAGATCATCGGGATGGAAAAGAAACTAAGTCTTTATCAATGAAAAGCTCAAATCTGTAAGAACCCTAGCTAAAATAGAAACTAAGTCTTTATACACAGTGAGATAAGAACAACCAAAGAAGATCCACAAAAGAAATAAAATCAAAAAGCCCTAGATCCGAACGACAATATAAGATTTTGAAAAGGAAACCTCAGAGAAAAGTGGGTGAGGCACTTTCCACCTGTTAGGGGTAAATAAACACCCTCAAATAAGCACACGACACGTGTACAGACGAGCGGAGACTAGTCAACATAACCCAAAAGATGAGCTCACCAATGGCCAACCAACACATAGACAGTGGAAAAGAGACTAGTCAACTAGGGCAAAACAGATAAAAAAAAAGGATAAAAGCAGGGTATTATCAAGATTCATAGGGGCAATGAAGAAATTACGCCCCGTATGACGTCAGCCATAACTACGGCTATAAATACCCCCAACCGCTAGAAATCAAACCATGCAAAATATTATACCCTTTGTCCCCTATTTGCTCTGATAGCATTATCCTCATCCTCGAATTAGTATCTACTAAACCTTCCCACCTCGTTTAAATATCTAAGGTCAAGTTTCACCCTGATCATCTGTGGCATATAGAGTTATGACTTAAGCATCGGAGAGGTCACGGGGCATCAAGCCCAAACCACCTGTGCCTTGTTTATTTCGCCTGTAGGTCGGACTGAGCGAAAGACCCGGGCGTATGAATTCTAGCTGCAACACCACCTTTTATGGTTTATTTGGGACTCCTTTCCACATGAGGAGGAAAAGTAGGAACTAAAAATAGGAAGAACGAAGAGGAAAAACAATAGGGCAATAACACCATTGGAGGTGCAGGGTATTTTCATCCTTAAAATTTTAGAATATAATCTGACGTCACCAACAAACTAAACATCGATGTAATTAGTCTATACTTATTTATTTTTAATATACATATTGGTTTTGCATAATCATATGATAAACTATTGAATTATTGGCATCAATTCCGCAATGAAAGATTAGGTCTTAAACAATTTTCTAACTGTAGCTTTTCTCTTCAAAAATCCATCCAGCAAGAGATCCATCCATTATACAATATAAAAATTAGTGGGTAGGATTAAAAAGATTAAAAAACTAAGTTGCATACAGTTAAGAGTGTATCTGATCTTTGGCTTGTTAGGCAACTAGCTATAGTTAATCAACCCACTTACAGATTATGTGCAACTTACTTAGTTTTTGCTATCTTCTTCCATTATTGATGTTTATACTTTCTAATTTCAATCCACTTGAGATTTATTTACACTTTATTCTCTTGTTGCATGTACCTTCACCTACCTGTAGTTTTTGAATTCGACTTTTGTCTTCTATTGATTTAATTTTCTTTATATTCTTCCATTACCAACTTTTATGAATTTTTTTTCCTGTAGTTTGGTTTCATTGTCTATTTGGAGAAGACAAGGAGAAAACAACAGCTGCTTATGATTTTGTTTCCCTCTCCCTCATTCATTTATAAATAACTTTAATACTTGATTTCTATAAATTTGGTAGAATTCGATCACTTGTATGTACTTGTATCTTTTTTTGAGATCCATCATCGTCGATGTGGTGTGGGACCCATTGAATATGAATAATGATAGAATATAAGAGAAGATACAAAATACATGCAGGTGAATTATTCTCAATTTTTTTTTAATGGGTATTTGAAAATAAAAAGGAAAAGGAAATAACTGATAACCTCAATACTGGACTGGACTGGACTGGGTTGGATTGTAAAGAGAATCCTAGTCCAATATCAAGCAATAGGGCTAGACTGGGACTGGGCTGGGTTCGAACTTGGAGCAGTCCTCAAACGAATCTTCAAGTGTAGCGAATGAAAATGAGACACGTGTGTGGCTAGGAACCAAAGGACGGTTCTTTCAATCATCCCTGGCCGGACCCTGCATTAATCCTTGGTTGGTGGGTGGCTGGGTCAGTCGGCAGCAACAGTGGGGTGTTATGGGCTGTCTGTCAACTCTCTTCTCTCAGTCTCTGTGGATGTGTGTCTCTTACGACACTCTTTCCTTTGCTTCGTTTCGTTTCGTTTCGTTTCTCCTTTGCTTCGCTTTACGTTAATCCATTGGTCTGTCTAGAAGTTTTCATGGATTCTCTCAAGTGGTAACTGTCCTTTTCATCTCTCTTGCAGCTTTTTCTACGTTTCCCAGTATAATAATAAATACATAACTCTCTCACACTCTGCTCTGATCTCGAGAGAGAAGAAGAGAATCCAAACAAAACCCGTCACACCAAAGCAAAGTTTTATGCTTATCTGCACATTCCATCAGAACCCAGAACCCAGAAGATTTAAAAAAAAAAATAATAAATTTGTCCTGTTGTCGTCTGTTATTACCGAGAGAGAGAGAGAGAGAGAGAGAGAGAGAGTGCGTGTGGGTTATTTATTGTACGAGAAGAAGAAAGGCAAAAGATTGGAAGACCTTGTGTGTAATTAGTGATTTGAGAAGAGAGGGAGGAGAATGGTGAGTATCTTCTCACGATTCTCTGGGAGAACTGGGCATAGACGGTCTCAAAGTGCACTTGTAAGCATTCTAACTCTTGATGTTCTTAAAGCATCCCTCCTGTTTGATTTTCTTTGATAGGAAGATGTTCTGGTTGTTTTGGGTTGATTTTTCTGTTGGGTTTCGTTATATGATTTATAGGGTGTGTTTTTTGTTTAAAGATTGAAGGGATTTCTTTATTTTGTTTTGGGTTCGCCCATCTCCTTTCGTACTCTGTTATCGTTTTTCTGTTACTCTCTTCTTGATTTGTTTGAGGCAGTTTTTCTATTCCTCCTCAAATTTGGCACTCTTATTTGGTTTCTGAGATTCTCCGTTGTACTTGAACTTCAGATTTCCTCTTGCGTGGTTTTCTCCGCCGTTGATTCGGTCCGACTTGTTCGCTTGTTCCTAGATTTTCTGAAGTTTATTCATTTAACCTGAACCTTTTCGGTGAATGGATTTGACTTATGTTTGCCCAAACTGATTTGAACTTTTCTGCCCTGCTCTCCCCCTTTTCGCCCAAAACTGATTCGAACATTTCATTTATTAGTTTCCATTTCAATGTATTTAATATGTTGTTTTTACAATTTTATTGGATTTTTCTATTGTATTTAACTGTTCTTGTATTGTCAGATTTTCCCCCAAAGTTTTTCCTTTATTCTGGAAATTAAGATTGTATCATCTTGAATTGATCAATCTCTTCTGTTTTTATTTTCTTGGTCCTTGATTATCTGGACTAGTTGCTTCCTTGTATGGTCTGTGGTGTTAAGTTTATTGAGTTGAGTTATTACATTCATAAATGAGTGTTATGTCCTTAATCCTCAGAATGACATTTTAATCACTGAACATTCATTTTCTATTGATTTTCCGAAGGAGTTTTCATTCCGGATGTTTTCACCTGTATTCATATGTCTTTTTTATTTCTTCCTTCCTCTCCTACGTCTAGGGAGGTCTTCTTCTACAACCCTCCTTTTGGAGTTAAATATGTAAGAATTAATGTTATTAAGTTGAGATAACTTATGGTGCAGGAAGAGAGGCAAGGGTTGCCACCGAATAATGTGGGCACTCATGTTGCTACAACTGCTGCTGCAGCTCCAGCCGCTGCCTCTCATGGGATTGAAGTGGCTGTAGAGTTTAAACCAGTTGAACACCCAATTGAGCCTCTGGACAATGATCGACCAGTAAAATGCCCCTTACCAGAACCTTCCATTCTCAATGTAAGTCTGAATTGTTTTACTTAATACCATATCATAAAACCATTTTTTTTTACAAGTATAAAGTTTTTTATTATTATTATTTTCGTAACTTTGGTAGGAATGTCTAAAAATATAAAGAATGCTTGAGATCATGGTTCCTTGAATGCTTGATGTCATGGTTCCTTGCTCTTACATTTTGATTTATAAACTTCTGCTATGCTTTTGACAGTAGCTAGGAATTTCTCCAATTATACTATTAATACTAAAGAAATATGAAAATCAATTACACTGTCAAACTAAGGAAGAATGGAAGTCACTTGTTTGAATATATTTACTTGGTAGGTCCCCCCCCCCCCCCCCCCCCCCGGGTAGCTGGAGAAAAAACATATTTGTGTGTGTGTGTGTGTGTTTGTGGACACAGCCTACTCTGTGTGAACTTTTTGTCATAAATTGCAAACCTGAAATATGAAAGCTGTTGAATGAAAAAAAATGTGTTCCACTTAGCCAAGGACTTATCTGAATTCATGCGTGCTAGGGGATTTCTTTTGTCATTATTATTATTGTTTCTATGAAGTTCTGTGTATTTTAAATCTACTGGAGATTTCTGATCCATTCAGGATCCACTAGCTTCTATCTTTTTTTTTAAAACCGTTCAGTTAAGTTCTTAATGAATTCATTACATGTTGACATCTCTGGTTTAAATGCTTGCAGATGCCAGTAAAGCATTGTTGGGAAATTTTGCCACAGGCAAGCAATTCCTCTTGAGTTTCTGATCTTTATTGCCTTGATTTTCAGGATGCGAGAATATGGAAGGAAAGGATGCCAGCAAATCCACGAAGGAGGGCCGACTTGCCAGTTATGAAGGAAGGAACCAACACTGAATCTGAAGTTGGTGGAACAAGGCGATGTCCAGCCCCATCCAATCGCATGATGTTACCTTCCCTTAGTGCACCAGAGCACAATATCATCAATCTGCTGGAAGAATGTAATTTATCTGGGGTGTAAAATTGCTGGACGGTCATCCTTGAGATTTGTTTTAACCATCATCTTATTATAAATGCATCCATGTGTTTTTCTTTCCTCCCCTTCCCTCTCTTTTTCCTTCTCTTGTTGTTTCATTGTTTCATATTCTTGTTTAGTGTAGTTGACTAGTAAAATTTTGTTGAATGTGAAAGAAGGTAGATTATCTGTAATCATGTAATCTCAAATCATTGGAAATTTGGAAAGTCACTTGTTATGTATTTGTATTTACAAAATCATCAAAGGAAGTAACAACTTATGTCTTATAGCATGTTTTCGTCTTCAAGGTTGCTTTATTATTTGTTTTTGACTGAGACACAATGAAGATGTTGTAAAACTGGGTTAGGGAATCCAGTCATGTTAAAAATTATAAACATGGGTAAATGAATATGCATGTAGAACATGTAATTGCAAAGAATAAAGTGCGAAGACAGATTGGGTTGGTGGGTACATTTCGTAGGACTGAGCCTTCCATTGTGTGTTGAGCCAGACTGATCATTTAAGGCCTACTGTTTACCATAGTTCTTAAAATCAGACTTTCCGGTTGCACTGGAACTGCACACATCCCAGTGGCCTGTGTTGTAGCACAACAGCAGTTTTAGGGAACCAGTTGTGCTTTGTCATACTAGTCAATAAAGTGGTCTCAACAGCAGAAAATCAGAGAATTTAGTGGGGAATTGTTAAAACGTGATCAAATGACTGTCCTTGTTTCTGTTCTTAGCCTTGCTGGGACAAGATCTACTTGAACTGGGATTCAACCAGAATTAACCCCCTTGGCAGTTATGATTCTGATATGGTTTTAGAGCTATGCCTGTAGCCTGTCAAATGGATGCTGAATTTAGGAGCATTGAAATACATAATCATTTAACATGTTCAATAGAGATTTTGGCCAACTCCAATCTGGCTGACCCCTGTGAGCCTGGCGCCAACCCATGAACAGAGCAAAACCAGTGGAAAATAGAGGGTAAGTAATGGAAGTGTGGGGCTTATGACCAAAATGAAACAGAAACTGAATGGCCATACTAAACCCACATCTCATGGATTGTGCCGGGCCAAATTTTTTTCAATAGATGGAACCAATCCCAGGTGTTCGGTAACAAGCCGAGAACTTGTATGGCATGATAGCATGTTAATGAAGCAACCAAGTTGGTAAAGTTAAGATACTATTTCCTTTATCTCTCATGAAAATATTACAGAGTGGGGTGAGTAATCTTCAGATTTCATACTTCAACATTCATTCTTTTTCTTTTCATAAACAATATTCAAGTAACCCATGACCTGGGTAGTACACTATAACACAAACTCCTACAATCAATGATGCAGAAACTACAGAGACAACTCTTTTAACTTGGAAAGGACTCTCATCAGAGGGATTAATAAGGTGCTTCCTTGGACCACGAAAGCTCCCGTGATTCATCCATGGCTTCCTTGGCCATGTTGGTTGAGACTTCCCCACTTGCTCTTCCTCGGATGAGCCAACAGCAGCAGCAGCTGGGTGGATAGAAAACACTGAAGAGGTGAGGATGAGAATGAAGAGAAGAAAGGATGTGATGAATCTCATCTTCCCCTGAAATATTGTCTCTTCGGATACTACCTTGGACCTCTGGCAAAGGAATGTTAAGCTCTGTGGGGGATGTTGAGGGGGACTGACTACTGAAGCTGAGCTCCTTTTTATATCAGACAAGAGTCACCAAACGGCCACCTTTGCTTGAACTTCAAGGATGAAATCATCTGAGCTTAAGCTCTGTGGGGGATGTTGAGGGGGACTGAGTCTGACTACTGAGGCTAAGCTGCTTTTTATATCAGACAAGATTCACCAAACGGCCACCTTTGCTTGAACTTCAAGGATGAAATCATTCTGAGCTAAGCACTTTTATTAATTGCTGGGCTTAGTGGTAGGGTTGGTTAAAGTTCATGGTTCCAATGATTCTACTAGCTATACCAACTTTGCTTGGATGGAACCTGGATTTGGCTGACCCGACTGGCACATGGATCAGTGGTTGTGTTATTATCATTTGGTGTTAGTCCTGAGAAAGATGAATCGGATCTAAATCTAAAATCAATGATTTCAATTTGAAGTTAGGGATCTAAAACAAGCTTATGACTTTCCATTTGAGCTGATCTGTAAGCAAATCCATGAACAAATGATCAATCTTTGCAGGTAGTAACCTTGTAGAAACGCATTTGTTGTGAGCGGATCATCCCATTATTTGCAAAGGTCTCTAAAGAGATAATGGTTCTACAGTCATGACAGATCAAATAAATTCTATAGTCATGAATTCCAGGTGGAGATTGTAGGAGTTTCCACAGATCTTGGTTGTATTCTTAGGAATTTTGGCCTATTTGAGTGCTTGAATACCCAGAACCATTAAGGAACTGGAATCGAACTCTCCCATTATTAAATGGGACAGGATGGATTCTAGTTCTGGTACTGTTTAGTAAATGGATGGTGCTGATAATCGCCCCCTTAGGAGCGGAACCAGTAAGAAACCATCTCAACTACTCAGAACTATCCGCTGTGACAAAGTTATTCAAAGTGAAGAAAATAGAATCGAAGGACATTTTGGTAATTGAAATACAACCAGGGTTCTGGACTGAAATGGGTTTTTCTCTGACACTGCGGGCACCAATTCGGATTCAAATCGTCTCCTCCCTCTACTTCAGGGAGGAGACGAGGCGACCCCACTGGATGGTCGCCATGTGGAGGTCAGATGAATCCGACCCCTCGGTTCGAGCTGACAAGAGATGGCGACCATCCAATGGGGTCGCCGCCCCTCCTCCCAAATCTGAGGGAGAAGACGATTTGGACCCTCTATTTATGAAGTTCCCATGTTATAACCATATTTACAAAGTTTCCATAATACCCCCTATTTACGAGGCCTACCCCCCACCCCCCACCCAAAACCAAAAAAAAAAAAAAAATGGAATCGGTGTCAAAGGTCTTACACAAACAGGTGTTGTGGAGTCCGATCCCACTGAAATTCCCCCCCAAAAAAAGAAATACATCTTGAACTCACGCAAGATGAGAATCTGCCATAAACAGATAAGCATAAGCGGAGAATGCAGTAAAAGGATCACGCACTGATGCAAGAGTAGAAAAGACGCAAAGGAATCAAAAAAGTTGCAAAAAGTGCTGGAAATAAACAGGAAGAACTAGTCATAGCTGGAGTTATAGGTCCAGGAAGATAAAGGATTACTGTTCAACCCCACAAACCAAAATTCAAGGTTGCAGATCCTATGGAATTTAAAGTTTAAGTTTCAATTTCCAGCAATCTCACCAAAGTTGTAGATAGAGGACGAGAATAATGAGAGGATCAGGCCAGAGCCAGTTTCACTGTTTCATCTTTTCATTTATAAGGTTTGTAGCTCCGACAATGTTTTTATGCTTTTTATGCTGCTGGTTCCAAACCCAGATATAAGAGGGTTGGTGCATCAGATTATCCAGCATTGCCAAAACTTTGGCCAAACCTTTTAATATGGAGTCAGAATATTATAGTTTGTAGTTCCAATTTGGCTTCCGCAAATACAAGGACAAATTGCAAATTCACATGAGGATAATAAAGAGTAGATATGAATGCACGTAAATATAAGATATATTAAAAAAAAGGTTAAAATAACAGAGAAAGGATACTGTAAATGAACAACAACACTAAAGGTAATAAAAACATAAACCCACCTTAGTTATCCATCAGATTTCATTGGACAAATTTTATGTGATTGAAATATGCCAAAATTCCCCATCCAAAGGAGGGAGGAAATAATAATAATGACAACATGACCCCAAAAATCTAGAACATAGGGGTCCAAAATGTAAAAAAGATGCTCACAGGCTTTTTTACAGCCAGTTAATGAAGCGCTCAATAATGAAACCTGAAAGAAACTAAATGCAAAAAATAATCTAAATACTACCACCCTCAGACTGGGCAAGTTTCCTCCTTTGCTGGTGCTCAGCTACTTTGTAATCCACCACCTCACGGAACAGGTTGGAATCAAGAACACAATCCTTGCTTCCGTAAACAGCGGCCTGAACGCTTGCCATCAGCTTCGCTATCTCTCTCCCAGAAAATCCTACAGTTTTAGCAGCTGCTTCCCGGACAACATCATCAGACAAACCCTTGATCTCTATCTTCTGCGGTTGTCTCCTGAACAGAGATGAGAGCCAGCCAGATTTACTCTCTCCAGCCTTAGAAATGTACTTGTCCAGATAGAGCTTAAGCATCTTGAAGCGTTCTTCTTCCCCAGGCAAGGGGAATTCAAGGACCTCATCAATACGGTCAGCAACAGCAGAGTCCAGATCACCAGGCCGGTTGGTAGCCAGAGCAAGGACAATGTCCTTGGACTGGTCTCCTGTGCGGAAAAGGAGAGCATTGAGGGCACTCCGTTGTGCTTCACTCATGTAAGTCTTGTTTCGCCTGCAAATTAAGTAAGCAGATCTCAATAAGTGTCCCAATGGGGTAGAAGACAAAGGTTCCAGGGAAGGCAGCATGTGCACGCAATTCAACATGTTATAGAAGACAGCAATGCGTGACACCCAATCCACAACAATTTCTTTATAGTACCATAAAGAATAAAATAGCTCAAATTTCGACTGTTCTCATAAAATAGCCGATCGTTTAAGTAACCAGCATCCATAGTCACAAATAGTCAAAGTCAACCTAATTTGATCCCAACCCCATAAAATAATTTCTACGAACATTCATCAGGTATGGGGTGAGTCTGACAACGAACTAGAAGATTTCCAAAACTGAGACTAGTTAGGATATAAATTTGGGTCACCCTTGCCAGCTTTAGTCAACAAGTTTCTGATTACATCTCTCAGTATTGGTGATGGGCAGAGACACATTGTCTAGGGTTGTAAATGCTCTATGGTTGTTCTTTTTGTCTAGTCCTGCTTGTAAAGCTCTGGAACATCTTATCCTCTCTCTTTTTGTCTAGTCCTG
Source organism: Protea cynaroides (assembly GCA_028583415.1). NCBI lineage: Eukaryota > Viridiplantae > Streptophyta > Magnoliopsida > Proteales > Proteaceae > Protea > Protea cynaroides. The sequence goes on from CM053276.1 coordinate 125,494,387, forward strand.
CTTGTAAAGCTCTGGAACATCTTATCCTCTCTCTCTCTCTTTGGGTGTAGGTGATTTGTGTGTGTGTCTGTGTGTGTGTGTGTGTGTGTGTGTGTGTGTGTGTGAGAGAGAGAGAGAGAGAGAGAGAGAGAGAGAGACTAACAGTTGAATGTTAGTTCTAATATCCATCCAGAAAAAAGAAAACGCTATAGTTCCCATAGTATGTGTAAAAATGAACAGTATAGGCCCATAATCAGTAAATCCCCGGCAGTACCAAACAGTGCCCTCTTTGCCAGATCTAATGGCAGCTCCAAAAAAGTTTCAGGACGATACTGTGTGAATGAAAAAATCAGTACCAAGACAAAAATGCACTTCATGATACATTGTGACACAATTCAGTGACTAGAATGGACTTCCAAGAAAAGTTATGGCCAGGTCAAACAGGAAAAATTCCCATACCATAAATTGTTTTTCTAACCATCCCTTATGACTTAGCTTTCTTATCTGACCATTCAAAACAATGGAGTTTACTGGATTAGGACCATCCAACTACTGGATAATTGGACAATCCCGACCAATTACAACAGCCCTCACTAGGGAAGGACATATGAAAAATAGTAGGTATCAGATATCACTTACTCACACAAGAATGCATCTGCTTCATCGATGAAAAGCAACAGACCCTTCTTAGACTTCTTAGACCAGTCAAACAACTGGTGTATCTTGGTGACAGCCTGTGACCCCAGTGGTGCAACATCACCACCAGTCATCAATGCATAATCCAACCCCTGAGAGCACATTGAACAGGTTTCAGATGAATCACAAAATGGAAGCACATAATTCAGAAGGGAAGTTATGGGCATGGCTTGGAGACTTCAACACACGCATGCTACAATCCCCAGTACAGAACATTTTTCATAAGAGCAACCAAAAATTGGACAGCCCACATCATGCATGGATTGAAGAGCGAGCTGTGAAGAAGTCAAGTGAGAAAAATATGAAAACCTAAGCTACCAAATCAAACCTCATAAAACAACATGCAAGCTACTTTCAATTTTTTAATCATAAGAAAGGAAGAGAAAAGGATAAGATTTTATACGGATTTGCGAGCCATTTCTCTAGCAGCCATAGTTTTCCCTGTTCCTGGAGGACCATAGAAAAGCATGTTGCGGAATGGTGCCTCATGAGATTTTGTATTTGCTGTTGCCCTTGCAAGCTGTTCAATTCTTTTCTGAAGAGAAGTGTTCAGAATTACATCACCAAACCCATTTCCATTGTTGGAACCAGAACTTTTATCCGCTTTATGTGAAAGTGTGCTCATTCCACGAGAAAATAAGCCTGACCAAGGGTACTTCCCTCTGGAGGACTCTCTGATTAGTGACGGTTGTCCTAGTATCCTGTCAACATAGCCCCAGATCACCCTCGCACCTTCCCTGTATAGGATAAGATATGCTGATTAGCTTCCATTCCAACAGACCACCACCAATAATAACAAATGCAAATTTGGATTCTAATATATGTCCATGTTGATGTATATGCCATAAAACTAATCACAAGATAAGCTGAGCCAATATCCTGCCACATAGAGTGATGGTTCCTTCACCCTCCCCAACTCTTTGGTTAAGAAAACAGTAATGTTTTTTTAGCCCAATGAATTGTTGGTTACTGCAAGTCTCACTTTGTTTAATTTCTGGAGAGTGTATTGTTAGCTAGAGGTCATTTACTTCAATTCAAAAGCCAGCACTTTTAGTCACCTCTAGTGGCAACTAGAATTAGGCATGGTATCAAAATAGAAAGAAAGAGTTAATATCAAAACAAATCCCTAGTTCAAGCAACTTCTCGTAGCTCTTACCTTCAGTTATCCTTTTTGTAATCTCTTCTTTTTTTATTCAATTCCTGATATAGAAGAATGCAGTTCTATGTAGCCCCATATTAACAAGAATCGTATGCTGAAATAAAGCCAAAACTCCTTTTGCAGAAGAGTGTGTTCATCATACAGTTCAATTGAGTAAGATGGCAACATGAAAAGTTTGAATTATTCACTGATATTAGTGCATTGAAATCCAAAAAAGGATGTGAGGAGAGCAAGGAATAAAAACGGCGAAAAGGCTTCAACTTTTTTTGGGGGGGGGGGGGATTATCGCCATTTGCTGATCAGAAGAACAAAGAGTAGAGGTTGGGGACTCGCAGGAATAGGTCTCCAAGCATTCTTGAATGATCGGCTATCGAAAGAGAGGAAACCTCGAAAGTGCTGTCCGACTGAGAAAATTTCTTCGGCATTTTGTTCCTCTGGTCCAAATATCCCCCTTCGGCAATGTGTGATCCCCAACGTTCGCTAACAGGTATGCTTCTGGTCTATAGTAACCTCCTTAGTTTAATTTATTTCCTGTTTGTTCTAGTTCATTTTATATATTAATTGAAAATTGTTTTATGTTGTTTCGTCTTATGGTATATTGTACTTTTGTTTCGTCTTTCTCTGGACCCATTGATGTTCATATGACCTTTGTGTTTTATTTTTTATTATTTCTTTATATGCCATATCAGTTCAACTTCTTTGAAAATTTCCTTTTCTTTCTGTTTAGATTATCAATTTGGTTTCCCTAGAGATTTTTTTTATATTATCAATTTTCTCTTAAGGCATTCTTTTCAGTCTGTTTATTGATTTGGCGATTCCTATAGTTGTTTGAACGATCCGGTTTTTTTTTTTTTTTTTTTGGGCGATTCCTATAGTTTTTTTTTTTATTGGAATTTTTGTTTTGCAAAGTTTCTCTCTCAATTCTCTAATTTCTTCATTTTTTTGTGCATTATGTATTTTATTAACTCTGCATGTGCTCTTGGTTTCTTAGTTCTTACCCTTTCCCATACGTGATTCACTGATCTTATAATTATATGATATCTTTTTTTTATCACTTCCCTTCAATAGTTAATTCTCATTTTTCAGTTAGATTTTTTGGAGTTTTCTCAATCACTATTTCTAGGTATATTTCAATTCCATTATGTTCTCCGCAAGATTTCCATGTGATTTTCTTTCCTCTCCCAGTGTTGTTACGATTTCAGTCTCAAGTTTGGTCTACGTCTCATCCAAGCTTACTGTATACTTTTCCAGTTTTGTTTTTGGTTTTAGATGTCATCCCGGTATATTTCCTTTTCGGATCAGCATATCATTCTATTCACATCCCGGTTTTAGAAGTCATCCCTGTATACTCCATGTTGTATGCTATGTGGTCTTTCTTATGATCTCTGTGTAGATTTCGTGTGTTTTCATTAGATATTATTCTGTCCAATCCAATTAGGTGTAACCCATTCACTTTTTTTAGTGCTTATGTGTTTCTTATTGCAGCTCCTATGCTTATGTGCTTTCTAGTAACATCAAATTTGGTTGATTCCATGTTCAATTGAGTGAGGGCAAACCATGGTTTGACGGTAAGGTTGTCATATTGCGACTTGATGGTCACAGGTTCGAAACACGAAAACAGCCTCTCAGCATTGTGGGGGTAAGGCTGCATACATTCTGCCCTCCCCAGACCTTGCAGTAGCGGAAGCCTCATGCACTGGGATGCCATTTATATATATATATATATATATATATATATATATATATATATATATATATATATATATATATATATATTGAAATCCATCATCTGTTAGTTCACAAAAGAAGTGGAAAGGAAATGAGATAAATAGTGATCCCAAGCCCTCAGCTCACTATAGAAATACAGCCTGCAGTCGATCATAGTTCCATAGGCCACTTCTCTTCGAACTTCTGATATGTAAGGAGAATTCTGTTTGACCACATATGGTCAATTAAGGAAGTAAAACTATGAACAGGCTTCGATTATTTTAATTTTAAAATGTCAGCAGTGGAATGGACTGTGCCTTGTCCATGAACTGTAAAGAAATCTAGCTGACTTCACAAAGATGCTTTAGATGGAAAACATGCACATAGATAAATCAGATTTAAAATTAAAAAAATTTATTAAAAAAAAAAAAAAAAAAACCCTGCATAGAACTAACCATACTTTTGTTTCTTTCTACCTGAAGAAAGATGGAAAAGTAACAGATCCTCCCAAAAAAAGAAAAATTCTTTATTCAGAAAAAAAAAAAAGGTCAATCAAGAAGCACAAGGCAGAGAAGCAACAAATTGTCTACAAGTCAGGTAAAATAGTAGACTTAATTAACTATTTATACACCTTAGACATGATGTAAAGAAACACCAGAAACAGATATCAAGAAATAATTTTTTTTATTGGCATCCAATACCAAAACAAGTAAACCACTGCAAAGACTTTCTTAGCTTGGGAGAGAAAAGTAAAAAAATAAATAAATAAATAAATAACAAATAACAGTATGAAATAGCTCTAAGTTTGTTTTTTTTTCAAAACCCAGCCAGTACCTCGTTGTGTAGATCCCCGCTGCAAGAGCTGTCACTCCACCAACAGCAACAACCAATTTATTCTGATCTGTTAATATAGCTCGCAAGCCACCTACAGGAGATAGAAATTTCTACTCAGTCTATTGTATGTACTATGTAACTCATACCAGAGTAAGTAGCAAAAAACGAAGTTCATCGAGATTCCATCCCTCAAAAGTTATTCCAATTTACATCCCACCCTCTAGAAGCAGCAATGCAATCCAGATGCATACAAGGCTCATTTATCAACTAGAGGAATTTAGGCATTATAAATCCATCCGCGGATAAGAAAAACCTAGCAATTTCCTCTTTTTTTTTTTTTTTTTAATTCCTTCTAGGGAAGAAAGGAAGCTGACAAGAAGCTTAAAAGAAAAACACATCCAGAAACCCACACCAAGAAAGAAAGAGGTTATCAAAATTGAATTCACAAAAATGATATCATATATACAATTAGCTGTCCCTCATTGAAGAATTATATGGAACAGAATTTTTTTTATTAAGTTATAGTGGAAGACCTGAAAAAGAGTAGACATAATTTAATATAGCCACACACATATAACAAACAGTGACAGAAAATTCCCGCCCCCACCCAACTTTATTCATACAACAAAAAAATAGGGGCCCCTCTAGCTTTCCTACCCTCCATCCACTCCCTACTTTTCAGTATTTAATGATGAATGATCTATTAGAAATATAGTGGACAATCTTCCCACCCTATATTCCCAATTCCATTTGCATAGAACAGTAAGGTTGGACTTAGATTACACGCACAAGCATTGGCATGAGCTTGGAACATGCAGAAGTATAGTTCTTGAAAAATAGAAATTAGCACAGGAGCATTCACCACTATGTTATTTGAGTGTATTATCACAACAACACTTTTTTTTGACCAATTTAGCCACCATATGTTTTAGCCAAAACCATTCATCAAAAGTAAAAACATAAAGAATACAAAATAATTGATACAATGTAATTTTTTTCTTCCAATCCGTACAAAATATGAATACAATCTAAAATCAACTGCCACAATGCCAATTATGCATTAGATTCTGTCTGGTTACCATCTCTATAAGAGGCATGTATGTCATCAACAGATCTTCAATATCCAGCCAAGCCAAAGAAAGTTACAAACTTCAACTGTGTTAAAAGTAACATAAGAAAAATGGAGGCACAGAAGAAATAAGTATACTTAACGAAGAACGTCAGTGGTATATGAAATGTACAACATAGGGAAATGACAACAATATTGCCCCTGGCATATACCCTCAAGTAAAAGGTAAAAAAATTTGTATTGCCATACAATTATTAATGAACAAAGTTAGTGTGGTTGTTTTCCCAATTCATATCATTAAACAGGCCCCTAGCCGCCAAAAAATTGCTGATAACATATATGACACTAAGCATCTAATACATGACCTGATTATAAAGGTCCTCACTAATATTTAAGTAATTGACACCCAAACAAAGAAATCCAAATGAATGTTCACCTCCCAAACAAGAGAAGAGTATCAAAGCAAATAGGGAGATGAGGCATTTCTCTTTTTCTTCCCCCACCCCCCTAACTGAATGCTTCGATGTAACATTTTGTCCCAGGAAATCTCATGACAGAACTTTGAACTCAAAATGCATATATATCATGGAATTGAGTATGCACCTCCTATATGGTCAAAAGTTGTGTTTATGGCGGCAACCCATTTCTCTCTCTCTGCATTTGCACGTTCTACTAGCATCCTTTTATTTACCTCTTCAGCTAGTTTTGCTTCGTGAGCTCTTCCTTCTGCTTCTGCCATGGCCTTGACTCTGATTGTTTCGCGCTCTATCTCAGCCTTTTCACGCTCTGTTTTCCGACGTTGTGCTTGAATCTGTTCTTCTGTTGCTCGCCTCGCTTGCTCCTGCCTGATGGATGATTCTTCTTGCATTTTTACGAGCTCTTGGTTCCTTTGTCTATGATGTTCATTCTCAACCTGAAGAAGCATTGTGCAGTTACATCAAACTCAGATGACATCTTCAGTATGAAGTATGAACCTAACAAGTGTAGTACATGCCTGCATCCTTTTCCTAGCCAATTCATCCTCATAGCGTGCCATTTGAGCTTTTGTTTGTGCTTGTTGTTGAGCTAGTTTTTTCTGCTCTTCATATATTACCCGTTGTCTCTCCTGCATCAGTAACATAGATAACCAGAAAGTTAAAAGAGAAGAAATTGATTTCCATAAATCTGTCAAGAGAAAACTAATAATGGCATACTGTACCTTCTAGAAGCATTCTAATGTAAAAACAATTCTTTGCTTCTAAATCCAAGAGAACTCCACTTCTTATTAAGCTCTAAAGAGACTGTTCACTCCCCCCCCTTCCTCCTCTTTTTCCCATCCCTTTCTTTCTTTCATTTTCCGTTTCCTTGAGTGATGAGAACTATTAATTACGGAAAGAATTTGCAATATAACAGGATTAGTCCCTCAATCAGTGATAAAAACGGAGGGCAACCAATTCCATTCGTTGGAGTTGGCGAGCAGCAAGCAAAGCTAAGTCAAATAGATAAGAAAGCTAATTAAATATAATTTTTTTCCCTTTTTTTTTTTTCCTTTTTTTTGGGGGAAGGGGTTCGTAGACCACATTCAAACCACATTGCAACCATCCATCAAAGGTAGGAACTAACACACAACAAGTTACGCAAACGAATTAAGATACGCGAAAAAAAGACATCCTTCTAAAAACCAAGAAATAATCAAATAAATGAAAATAAGAACTAATAAGAAAGATAAGCTCACAGTTTCATATTGAGCTTGCATAGCCTGGTATTCGGCTTTCTTCGCAGCTGATTCTGTTTGTCTCGTCTCTTCTTGTTTCCTCATCAACTCAAATGCCTATAGAAAACAGTCAAACACTATCTACCTCACAATTCCTGTATAAACAAAACAAATATACGAGAAATACGAACAGTTCTCATAATCCAAGACCTTTTTAGCATTCGGAGATTTATTAATCTCTCTCAAAGCCTTCGCTCCTCTCTCCAGCGCTTCCGGATCAAAACCAGCTGATGTCGTCCGTGGATTATCGTTCCGTACACGCGGAGGTTCATCTTTTTGCACTTCTTCGGGAGGAGGAGCTTGAGGAGAGGGTTGAGGAGAGGAAGAAGAGAATGGAGAGAAGCTGAATGGGCTATCAGCGTAAGCATGTTCTGCCGCTAAAGAGGCAGAGGCCAAAGCCGAAATCATTCCTACAGCACAAGCCCTCGCCATTTCAGTCTGAAAATCCAACAACCCACAAAACCGCGAATGAGATTTTCAGGTAAAAGTCTCTGCGTTTTGGGGAAAAAACGAGAGCTTGACGAGCACGTAAGGGTTGAAAGAAGACCCCATTCGAGGTCGGCACCCGGCAGCAGACGGTTGTAGTTTCGAGGTTTATGTAGGGTTTCTCTTGGCGGTTTTGGAGTACTGGGCTTAATGAATTGCCTGGGGACAAATTGCAAATTAAATAATTTCAGCTAAACCCTTCTTTAATATTTTTTTTACATATAGAGTCGTTTCACAGTGATACTTGGATACAAGAATTTCTTCTCTTGGACAAAGCTGAGAAAATTTTTCCAATTTGGAGAAGCCTCTTACAAATAAAGTCAATCCACAATCCTTGGAGATTAGGGGTGTTGCTCAGCTCAAGTTATGCAGTTGGTCAAATTGGTGATTCAATGGTTGGATCATAGTTTGAGGGAATCCTCAACTTGCGATGAGTTTTTTTCGAAGATTAGGGAGACGTTCTATGACCTGTCTGGTAGTCAACTAAGTGCATGTTGTCTTCCAACAATTGGGTTGGATACACTATTATTATGTTTTTAATTTTATAAATAAAACAATAATTTATTGGTTAATACAACATTAGAAGCCAAGGGCTCGACAGAACATAAATCATGAAGCCAAATAGTGGAGTACGGTCACACTATCATTCCCGTATATGACATGGCCTTTCAGGACAAGCAAAAAATTGAGTAAGCACATTAGCTCCCCTTGAAATAAAAAAAAAATCAATTCCTCACTTAAAGAGACAAGATGAAGCACATCATAAATGACTGGTTGGATAAATAGATCTCATGGCTTGGTTTGGTTAGATAAGCATTTAAAGATTTCCATACAATCCGATTCATTTTGGATTTTTTGTAAATCATTCATCAAGAGTATACTTCAAGGTAGACCGAATGGCAATGGCTTCCCCCAACGTGGCAAAACTAAGGAAGACCTTGTCAAAGCATCCTTGGATCAAACCCACACTAGTCTCTAAGAATAAAGCTAATACCACCAGAGCACAAGTCAAGAGGAAGAGCAGCATCAGTATTAATTTTAATGAAGTTCTCAAAAGGAGGATTCCATTTCTAAATGACGGGCGGGATCAAATTGATAGAGCTGAGTTTGATTGTTGAAGATTGAAGCCTAAACAACTTCAGAAAAAAAAAATAAAAAAGGTTCGGCCCTCTGAATAACATCGATAGGTGACCACTCTTTAGAGTTGAAAGCAAGGTTATTACGCACCTTCCATAAAACCCAGCAAATAAGGGATGAAAGACAGAGTGCTTAGCGAGTCATGGACTTAGAATTCTTGAAAATAACATTCCAACTATGCAGCCCTTGGCAAGCTATTACTATGTCCAAATCAAGGAAAGTAAAAACCAAAAGGTTAAGAGTGTATATTTGGTAATTAGTATGTATTCCTTTACGATGTAATTGATTGCAAGGGGAATCAAAGAAATCAGAAGAGAAATAAAGTGACAGTTAATAACCAAATATATATAGAATGATTTTTTTAAGTAATTACATAGTCATGCAATAGTCATGCCTTGTAATTATAACAAAAATTTCTTTTATTTATTTATTTATTTTGAAGTCTTTGTATGTTTGTAAGGGAAATTAAATATAAGGGAAGTCGAAATTTTCAAAACTATGGACCAAATTTTTAAATCAATATCCACCATCATTGTATAAACTACTTAAATTTACCCCCCACACACACAAAAAAAAAAAAAAAAATCAAATTCCTTACTAAATATAGTACTGGTATTATGTAAGACATAATTTTTTTTATTTTACTTGTAAGAATTTGTTTCAAATGCTTTTATTTTACTTTTCAATTGTAAGGGATTCGAAAGCAAAGTAAATTGTCAATAACATAGTCACTAAGGTAATGATACTTTGCCTCCTCAAGCTCCTCTGTTGAAGTGCCAAAAGGCATACTTATGTGACATTTGAGCGTTTGCTACATTTCCCAATGAGGAACATAAGAAGTGTGGGAAAGAACGAAAACACATAATGGTGTTCTTGGTGCATTCCGGAACAAGGTCTATTATTGACTTCATTATGAGATTTTAATTATTAAAATGCATACCAAATAATGTCAGGGGTACTCTGTAATGCATTATAAACCCATAACCCATTATGAAAATGCACAACAAACAATTTTTTTCTTTTTTTTCAATTGAAAGACGGTAATCAAGATTAGTTTTCGGCATTGTTAGTACAAGGTGAAGGATCAAGTGTGGGTACAATAATAAACAAATTTTACAACTGAAGCATGACAAAACTTTCTTCTTGTTCTCTCACGATGCTAGTTTGACCCGGTGAGCCTAGACCACTTGATCCTAGGTTTACAAATCTCAATTCAGGTCAGAATCATTTGTAGCACTTTGATGTAACAGATTTGATCCTAGGTGTTGGGAGTGCATTGGGACTCATGAGTCATGACCGATGTATTTTCAACGATCTGGATACAGTATGCTATAATAAAGTATTGCAGACGATTTTTTTCTCTCTCAGCTTAACCTCATGATGGGTGGAACCTAGGCTAAGCTTAGTCATATGATTGATGTTGGATTTGAAATTTCATATATAGCCAATCCAATATTTCACAAGGGTTTATATCCATAAACTGGCCTCGTTTATTATTTTCCTCCATTTCCTTTCGTTGCTAATAAGAGTGTCAAATTGTCAATTAATTTCATTCGAAATGTAATAAACATAAATCAAAATTGAATCGATTATTTATTGATTTCAAATTTTCAAAATCAAAATCAAGTAGTAATCGAGTTGGTTTTACTTGGTTTCTAATCGATTTCTCCTCTATAGCCTTTTTTCTCATTGGTGTTACATAGCAATACGACATTCCTCTCACCCATCCACCCACCATACACAGACAGAAATCAATACTAGAAGATCTGTAATTTCTTGGATATTCATCAAATTTGATAAAAAGTACGCCAATGAGTTATGAGAAAGCACAAGAAAAAGAGAGAAAAAGAGAGGTTATAATATTCAATTGATTTAACGATTTTCAAAACCAAATCAAGTATTAGATTTTAAAACTAAAACCAAACCGGTTATTTATTTCAGAATTTTTTTTTTCTTTTGGGTAAAGAGATTCGATTCAGAATTAACACCCCTAGGTATTCCATTGTCAAAAGTCAATTAAAATGACCATGGGTCTTATTTCATTTAGTGATATTTTAATTATGAAGGTTGATAGGTAGTTTTCTCCTAATTTAGCTACCACCAAGGTTTTATTAATTGTAACAGTTCAAGTATCGTCTTATGCCTAAATCATTACGAAAATTGATACGGACTAGTGATTGGACCGATATGATAAAGACACTGATATCAATCGACACCAAAACTAAATGAACATACCAATATGACTGATCTAACATCAATTATTATAAAAATCGTTGAGAACCAGAAAAACTACCTATAATTATTCATCTTGAATCTTAATCTAGTTACTTAGTTTTTTTTTTCTTAAACAAAAAATCAAAATAAAAAATCAGCCATTAAAAATGCAGAACCACAATTTTAGAAAGATAATCTCTCAAGATATGCTCAAAGAAAAAAAAAGAGAAGTTGAGAGAGTACTTCCTTTTGGAAGTGCAAGAACCAGATTCCTTCTCCAACTCGAAATGGAACTCATGAGATGGACGACCAGGATTGCCCACGTGCGTAAACAAAGAGCGGTTAACTATGTAGGACGATCCTGCTCCAACTATATATATATCCCCTTTGAACCACACATGTAAATATTTCTCTGCAACTTCTCACGGTTTCGCCTTCCCGTTACTCGTAATAACAAACCCTAGGAAAAAAAAAAAAAAAAAAAAAACCAGAGAGCTTCCAAGTTCAACAGAGAGATGGGAAAGAAGAAGGCTGAGCCCGGCGCAGCCCCAAAAGCCAAAGAAGGTAAGAAAGAGAGACTCTCTGTCTCAGCCATGCTTGCAAGTATGGATGAGAAACCCGATAAACCCAAAAAGGGGTCTTCTGCTTCTACCTCCATAAAACCTAAATCAGCCCCTAAGGTCTCTTCGTATACAGACGGCGTCGATCTCCCTCCTTCAGATGACGAAGATGAAATCGATGGATTTGTATCAGAAGAAGCCGAAGCAGAAGCAGAAGCGAAGAAGAGAGCCCTTAAGCAGAGACTCGAATCGAAGTCAATTGACATCTCTGTATCAGAGAAAGAAATAAAGAAGCGTGAGAAGAAGGATATGATAGCTTCCCATGTCGCAGAACACGCTCGCCAAGAAGCCCTTAAAGACGATCGTGATGCCTTCACTGTTGTAATCGGTAGCCGGGCTTCGGTCCTTGATGGTGAGGATTCCGCAGATGCTAATGTTAAGGATATCACCGTTGAGAATTTCTCTGTGTCGGCGAGAGGGAAAGAGTTGTTGAAGAATACTTCAGTGAAGATCTCTCATGGCAAGAGGTACGGTTTGATTGGACCAAATGGGAAGGGGAAGTCGACCCTTCTGAAGCTTCTGGCTTGGAGGAAGATTCCGGTGCCAAAGAACATCGATGTGCTTTTGGTCGAACAGGAGGTGGTTGGTGATGAGAGGACCGCGCTTGAAGCTGTGGTTTCGGCGAATGAAGAGCTTGTGAAGCTTCGTCAGGAGGCCGCAGCTCTGCAGAATCGGGCTTCTGCTGAAGAAGAAGATGATGAAGATGCCGGTGAGAAGCTTGCAGATTTGTATGAAAGGTTGCAGTTGATGAGTTCTGATTCAGCAGAGGCGCAGGCTTCAAAGATTCTTGCTGGTTTGGGTTTCACTAAGAGATGATGGGGAGGCCTACCAAGTCATTTAGTAGTGGGTGGAGGATGAGAATCTCATTGGCTAGGGCTCTGTTTGTGCAGCCAACCCTTCTGTTGCTTGATGAACCCACAAACCATCTGGATCTCAGGGCTGTTCTGTGGTTAGAGGAGTATTTGTGTAGGTGGAAGAAGACTCTTGTTGTGGTTTCACATGATAGGGATTTTCTGAATACTGTCTGTTCTGATATTATTCATCTACATGATCTAAAACTCCACTTCTACCGAGGAAATTTCAGTGAATTTGAATCTGGGTATGACCAGCGCCGCAAGGAGATGAACAAGAAGTTTGAGATCTATGAGAAGCAAGTTAAGGCAGCAAAGAGGTCCGGGAATCGAGCTCAGCAGGAGAAGGTTAAGGATAGAGCTAAGTTTGCTGCGGCAAAGGAAGCATCGAAGAATAAGGCAAAGGGGAAGGTCGACGAAGACGAGTCCGCACCCGAGGTTCCACAGAAATGGAGGGATTACAGTGTGGAGTTCCACTTCCCTGAGCCGACTGAGCTGACCCCACCTCTCTTGCAGCTCATTGAAGTCAGTTTTAGCTATCCAAATAGGGAGGATTTCAGGCTTTCGGATGTCGATGTGGGTATTGATATGGGAACCCGTGTAGCCATTGTTGGGCCTAATGGAGCTGGGAAATCAACTCTGCTCAATCTTTTAGCAGGCGATTTGGTTCCAACTGAAGGAGAAGTAAGGAGAAGTCAGAAGCTGAGGATTGGGAGATATTCACAACACTTTGTGGATCTATTAACTATGGATGAGACCCCAGTTCAATATCTGCTCCGGCTTCATCCAGATCAAGAAGGGCTAAGCAAACAAGAGGCTGTTCGTGCAAAGCTTGGAAAATTTGGGCTTCCTAGCCATAACCACCTTACTCCTATTGCTAAATTATCAGGAGGGCAGAAATCCCGAGTTGTCTTTACTTCGATTTCTATGTCAAGGCCACACATTTTGTTATTGGATGAGCCTACAAATCATTTGGATATGCAGAGCATTGATGCACTGGCTGATGCACTGGATGAGTTTACTGGTGGAGTAGTATTGGTCAGTCATGATTCTAGGCTAATATCAAGGGTCTGCGATGATGAAGAGAAGAGTCAGATCTGGGTTGTAGAAAATGGGACTGCGAGAACCTTCCCAGGGTCGTTTGAGGATTACAAGGAGGAGCTTCTGAAAGAGATCAAAGCAGAGGTCGATGAATGATCCAGCATTCAAGAGTTTTGGTATTTATTGTTTCAACCATAGAATAAGCTTTTTCATCCAATCGTGCCTTTTGTATTTGGCTGATATCAGTGAGACTTTCTTTATTACCGTGTGATATTGGAGGCTTTTTCTTTGGTCCCGAGGAAATGTAGAATGCAAAGCCCAAAACTTTTGTGTTGGGATTCATATATTCGTATTAAAGTTTTCCTAATAATGCATATGTATTCCAGTATGTGGTTTCTATTGTTGAAATTCAGTATGTCTGGTAGTTGTGAACAATACATTTCCCAGATTTGATGCCCCCATTTGACAGCCTAATAACTAGTAACAGCTACAAAATTGCCCCAACAGTTGCCGTAATTCCCAGCTGATATAGGGCCTTAGAATGGATTTCTCGCGCTGCATAAAACCATTTCATCCAATCTTATGCTGCTGCATGAATTCCCCCCCCCCTCTCTTCTGAAGACAAATAGATACCGTCGACTGGGGTAAAAACCAAGTATTCCACCAGATTCAACACATGTGACATGAAAAATATCCTTCCGTCTGCTTAAGTTTAATAGTTGTTAGGCCCTTCGCAGGGAGGAATTTCATTTCTCAGCTTCCATGCATGAATGAATGTGTATTTTCATAACCACACTGCTGCACCTTTTTGTTTAATAACTAATGTCCGAGCAAGTAGAATATAACATACCTTCGGAGGTGGTACATCTCATTGAACCGTCCACTAACCAATAGAATATGTGAGCAAAAACCTCTAATGAAACTTGAGGTTAGTGTTCTTTGCCCGTGCAAAATTGTAAGGATTTAGGTGCGACTTCTGTCTTCAAATCCAACTGCGTAATGGAAAAAAAAAAAAAAAAAAAAAAAAAAAAAAAAAAAAAAAAAAAAAAAAAAAAAAAAAAAAAAAAAAAAAAAAAAAAAAAAAAAAAAAAAAACATCCGCTGAACAATTGTGTTGCAACTGCCACTATCTGTCTTCATATTGCACAATTGAGTGTTGCACCTCACTTTTCTTTGAAAGATACTACTCTGTCACCGGTCTTCCTCATAATTTTTGTGGCTAAAAGCAGGCTAAGAATTAAGCAAGGTTACTTTTCTCCGTTACTTCTGCTGCTGGCTTCATCTACTATCCCCATGCTATGCTTTTAGATAAACACCATTATATTTTCTTGAGGTCCTGTTTGTTTCGTTGTAAAATTTTCCATGCAAATGATATTTTACATGAACATTTCCTCCATGTAAAATTTGCTACTTATTCAATGTTTTTTTTTTAAACATTAACAAACAGTGAAATAAATTCCTATGTTTCACCTTTTTACGTGGAGACAAACAGGGCCTGCCTGAAGAGATAGGGAGAGAGTGTAAGATAAAAGAGAGGAGGGGAAAAGAGGATCAAGGAGAGAGAAGACAGAAAATAAGAGATTCCCCCCTGGGGGGGGGGACCACAAGCCACAGACAATTTACAAATAAAACTCTGATCAATTCAGCCATCAATGGGAATTACAAGACATAAATACCAGAAAATAAGAACTCTTGTTGACTTGGACAACTGAGTGATTGAGGGGGCTTGAGGATTGAAAATCAACATGAATAGAAAGGAAGTTAAGGTTCATACATATATCTGCTAATAACTCCATTTATTTATGGGTAGTTTTCAACAACATGGTGTTGGCTTTTGTATTATTACAAATAAACAAAGTGATCTGTTGCACGAAAATTTTATGGCATTTTGTTCATATACACCTGTTGTCTCAAGCTTCAGGTTGAAGTTTGTAAGAATGATTATTGTTACACTTTAATTGAATGCTAGCGATAGCTTCTGCTCCTCTACTATCCTTTTTTCCTTGGTCCAGTCTCCAGTCCTGTATAATCCTATAATTAGGAGAGGATATGAGCTGCATATGTTGATAAGCAATTGTTGTTCTTCACCTAGTTTACTCTCTGTTTGCTCCATTGTAGTGTAAAGCTACTTTGCAAATCTGTTAAGCATACCCTCATCATGGTAATGTAAGCTGCATTGCTACTACAGATCCTTAAACCTGCATCAGGTCCATTTTTTTTATCTTTATTTGGAATCTGTACATTAGTCCCTACTCGGACCCCAAAGTGGCAGGAGTCTCATGCACTACTTTTATTTGTATGTCTACACCTAACAACTGACCACTGACCCCCCAGGTCAATCTTATAGTGTGCTCTCTTAATAGCTTAGCTTTCCTTTCAGCTGGATTGGCACTTTTATTACTATGGCAGAGTAGATAGAATAGAGATCAACAGGACCCATGTATCATCCTACCATCAGCTCCAAGGATAAAATCCATTAAACCTACCATCAAGTAACCTCCAACCCCGCCCCCCCCCCCCCAAAAAAAAAAAAAAAAAAAAAAAAAAGGGGGGGGGGGGGGGGGGGGGGGGGGTTGGTTTATAGAAGGAAAGAATGTCTTCCACCTGTATGAATAAAGAAGTTTGGTTCTGGTTACATTTTCTGTTCTAAACATGCTAAATGAGCAGAAAAGTACAGGCTGCGTCAGCTGGAACTAAGAGTAGCAGGGTCGCATTGTTTCTGTTTGCTGTACTATGGGTCAAGGATAATTGCTTTTCCTTTTCTCGGGGCCTATTGGACGGGGTGTTTTCTGATACTGCTGCAGTGAAAAGCTGTCTTGTATGGATTTTTTTTATATTTGCCACAGAACCTTTGACTCATCTTATCATCAAAGGGAATTCAGCTTGGTGATAAGCTGGATGTCCACTGATTCTTACTTGCCTTCGAAGCTAGAACATCTATTTCAATGCCAAAGCACTAACTAGAACACCTGTTTCGGAAAGCCAAAGCACTATGTAACCAGGAGAATACCGCAAAAATTTTTTTTTTTGGGGGGGGAGACTCAGTAGTGGGAACTCCATAGCTTATGCTCTAACTCGTGAAAGGAGCTAGAAAGGAGTTGGGAGATTATACACATGTAGGACCTTATCCAACTGCACGTGAAAGATTGATGGGTAGGGTCCTTGGGGAACATGTTTGGATGAGGACTTTTATGTTCTTGTACATCTCATGGTGGATATAACTCTTGAATCTGCGTAAGTCCTTAATTTCTGTATTAGAAGGATGTTTGCATGGTATGCGAGCCTTTTGACCAAAGTGCAGTTCAGATGGGCATAACGAAGAATTTTCCACCAAGTTTGCAATTCCATAAATATTTTTCAACCAGAAGGCTCTGGCTGCTGTATGCCTGTTGACAATTCCCCCCCACTTATTACCAAGATGGGGTACTTGAAATAGGAGTAGCTTTCTCATGGGTTGGGGTTCTGTTTCTAGGTTCTGGTTCCCACTGGAACTTGCAAGTTAACTAACAACAACTAGGCTGGTGTAGGTTCTCTAATGCAAATTAATGGGCGGGAGGGGTTTTTGTAATCTCCAATTGTCTAACAGAGCATTCTTAACAGGAACTATTAAACATGGCACCACATGTGAACGTCACTGGGAGTGTAGGAGGTTAAATTCTTTGGTTTTAGATTAATAGAATTTGGGAAGTTATTGGTGTTTCAAGTGCTTAACATTTCAAAGAAGTCACAAGACATTTGAGCTGTTCTATTTAAACCGTCTGTTCCTAGCCAGAGTTGGGAGAGTGCACAGTAATGGCTAGAGTTCTGGTATGTATATGGGCATACTGGGATGCATGCCCCAATAACACCGGAGAGAGGTATTTGATGAATTAGTCTCTGAAATTTAAGATGTACTTAATCTAGAGCATGTCCTCTCTCTATACAGTGGTTGGAATGGATATATCAGCTGTCCATGTGGCAGAATAGATATCTTGTTAGATTTGGAAAAGCAACGTACCCTTGAGAAAATAATGTTTTGCCGTAAATCCATTGTAGAATTTGGATGGGATCTTATGTTCGAAGGTTGCTTCTCTCTTGTGAGGGGCTTCAGGAGCATTACTAATGGATGATAAACTTGCTAACTGCTCTGTTACATACTGATTTGGAAACTTTAAAAATTGCTTCTTCTAATGAAACTCCACTGGGAATGAGTTGCAGATCTTAAGTTTGTTTCAAATGGATTATCAGAAGTGAGCATCCTTCCTAGTGATTGGAGGGGTTGTGGAGAGCCTTCTTTTTCTTATTTTTCCTTCGCACCCTCCTTTCAGAGAAGGTTCCAGAAGCAGTAAAATTAATGATGAATCCTGATTAGCTCTCAGGTAGGACTGATTAGCGTCGTTCAATTGTTTAAATTCAAAAAGGGTAGAAATATACAGTTGTTTTTAATGTATATATCCTTGGAAATTATTACCAGTTTTACATTCATGCCTTAATTTTTTTTACTTGCATAAAATCTGAAGATGCCTCAAATTCTTGGGAACTTTCAAATTTGACGATCCAAAATTGCTCTTTGTTCCTGAAAAGTTAGAACTGAATCAAGCTATTGGTTTTGCTTTTCCAAACACAGCAGGACAAAGCACACCTGAAGTTTCAACAATGTTTTAAAACAAGCCACTAGTCCACCACTACATCAGTCTTCTTGTTCTCCTTTCTCTCTCTCTTCCTTGAATAGATAACTGCCGCACCATTGGGAACTGTTGGAGAGAGATGAGGAAGTTCTTAATCTTGTTAATGTGTTTCTGATACCAACTTTCTATAACATCTTCATGGGATGGACAAAAATTCCCATCCGCATACCTGCTTGTGACAGACACAAGATCTAAATATATCACGGGCAACCAAGGATGTTCATAGATAAATCTATCCACCATCTGTACCTGAGGACTCATATTTTTATCTTTTATGCTTTTGAGATTACTTGATGGCCGAAATAGATCTCTTTTGAGGCAAGAGCTGCAGCATGTATAGCCACCAAAATGAAGGATCACTGGCAACGTTGAATTGGAGATGATGAAAATCTTTTTATCAGCTGAATTCATCATGCTAGAGACTACTAACACAGCCAAGTTCAGACAAATATGATGAGAAAGGATCAATTACCTTAGGCCTTTGTTAGGTTTTGAAAGAACCTTCCCTGACCAAATGAAAATCATGGAGAAAGAAGTTGCCAATATCTATCAAACAGCCTTTTGTGTAGTAACTGCTTCTAGCAGCTTAATGATGAATGAATAACTGATCATCCTGAAAAATTTTAACCTCCCCCCCCCCTCCTTTGAATGCTCTTCATAACAGATAGACATTCAACATATTATGTTAGTAGCACAAGAAGGTGCAAAATTGTGCATATAAACCCCTCTTGGGGGAGTTACAGTTGTGGCATTTGTTTTACTATATACTGGGTGGCAGTCAAGTATTTAGTAATCGGTATTGGACCGGATATTGATGCCACTGGAACTGATTCAATACCAATACAAATTGGTGGAAAGCTCAATAGGGTAAGAACACATGGCTGATAGGATGTAAAAATAATAAAAAATTGTTATCAGCCTCGGCCGATCCGATACTGAGTACTAAATACTTGGTGGCGATAACCCTTGTTCTTGTTGGGACACTCTGATCCTCACTCTGTGTTCTGGTAAGCATACGGTGCCCTGGTTAATAATTACATCAGGTTTAGGCTGGGAATTTTCCAAATTGCTACCAATTTCTCACCCCAGTTCAGTGCCATTTCTTCATTCTAAGAATTCCAAATTGTTGTAGGGTCTCAGTACAAAGAACCAGAAACTTCAAGTTGAATGGAGTGGGCCATGCCATGCTCCTTGTTTCCAGTTTCCAAACCTACATTCGAAGTGGTTTAGCCCCTGCAAAGTCATCCTTCTGAGCTTCGGCATAGTGACTGTGTCTCAACTTGATTACTCCTTTCTAGGGGTGTCATTTCCAGGCCTGCACCAACAGATCCAAACAAGACTGACCAAATAAAACCATAACCAATAACTGCTAACCGTTCTCGATTTTGGCTTTGAAGATGTAAGACTGATTAAACCCGACCAAAACCAACCTGACCAGTTTGACACCCTTACGCCTTTCCAACTACAGCAGAAATGGATTAACAGCATTGAGAATGGAAATTTCGTCACTCAATGTGTTAACCAGGCTTTTGACAAATCCATGATGCTTCAATGCAATCATCTAAATTGCTGGAGACATTTTGAATTTGTATAGGGCAATGTCAAGGTTTAATTGTTCTGGTTTCTTGACAATCACAGTGATTATCACTCAAGAACCCCCGTACACAATATCCAGGTAAATAAAGGAAAATTTCCTCGAAAAGTATGGCATAATTGCAGAGGTATTGCTCCTGAGAACAGATCAACTATATTCTCTAGAAAAGACATCGTCATCATCAACTATACTAGCCCAATCATCTTTAACATTCAATAATTTGCCCATCCTTGATTTTGATTCATCCATTTCAGAATTCCAAACAACAAGAATAGCTACAATGGTTCTATGGAACATCAATTTATCAAGTGACATTTTCATGGATCTAACTAAGAACTAAAAGCAGGACTGCCAATTCACTATTCTTCTTTTTTCCATTAGAAGTTTGAACCAATTTCGGAACTCGTGCAATAAACCCATCTTAATTGAAGCTTCACAGATCAATGAACAGAGAAGCACATCTGGTTCCAAATTTTAATCCATACATGCATTCTAAGAAATCATTTTCCCCTGACATATACAGAACCAACCAACCCCCCTCCCCTTCGATGTTCATGAAACATAATTGAGAAAGGATAGCTACGGTAACAGAAATAGAGAGAAATTATGATGAAGAAAACCTAAGGATTCAGAAATTGTGCAATAAACCCATCATAATTGAATTGAAGTTTAAACACACAATGAACATGAACCTCATGGGATCACAATTTTCAATTCAGATACATTAGAAAAATCTCTTTGTTCCCCCCGTCTGTGAAAAAACTTTCTTGATGTCCATACAAGTACGCATAACCCAGAAACAAAATTGACAAATTAATGGGAAATCGAGGGAGAAGGAGAAAAGCTAACGAGTCAAGCCGTCAAGGCGTACAATACCATACAGACATAGATAAGAAGCCCAACAGGAACCAAGATGAAAAGAGGGACAACAGCTCCATAACTATATACACTCCCACAAGACAAAATCCCAAGCTTGATCTGAACCACATTCACTAAAGCAAGCATCAAGAACACACACCCAGACACAGACCCAGCGGCAGAGACAACAATCGCAACTCTCAGAGCCGTTTTGTTCACTCGAGCCATCAGAGCAGCTCCGTGAAACATGATCGGACCTCCATTGCTCTTAGCAATCCTGATCGCCTGTTTGAGAGATAAAGCGATGATACTTGAGAATAGAAAAGAGCTGAAGGAGTAGACATGGAAGGAGACGAGGTCTTCAGCGATACGGCGGCCAGCGACGCAGTTGGGGTCATTGACGAGTGTGTTGTTTAGGTCTGTGGGGTTCCAGGCAAGGCCTATGAAGACTGCAAGGGTGAAGAGGGAGTTCACGTTGACGATGCCATCTATGGCTGTAATATGGATGCTGGTGCCGAATCTGGGGCGAGCTGAGGATTCTACTTCCATTTGGGGATGTGGGTCGATCTGAACGGAGATGTTGAAGCTACGTTGGTCGGAGGAGGAAAGGTGGGTGGTTATTGTAGTTCCTTCTCTGATACGGCAAGAACCACTTTACAGTGTTTACCAGTCGTTTTTTAATTTACTTTCACACCGACACTCCCCACCCCCCCTCCCCTCTCTCTCTCTCTCTCTCTCTCTCTCCTTCTCTATTTCTCTCTCTCTCTCTCTCTTTCTCTCTTGATACAAGAGAATTGGACACAGCCATTAACGTGGGGTGTTGTAGTTTCCAATGAGCAACGGATTGTTGTCGACCTGGGTCTCTCGCAATGATTGAAGGGTCATTACTCAATTTGAACATTAGATAAATGAGACACATCAGTGGCAATAGAAATTGTGACCAAAAAAAAAAAAAAAAAATCACTGGCAGCGGTAATAGAAATAGAGAGAAATTATGATGAAGAAAACCTGACGATTCAAAAATTGATTGTGCAATAAACCCATCATAGTTGAATTCAAGTTTAAACACACAATGAACAATTTTCAATTCAGATACATTAGAAAATCTCTTGGTGTTCTCCCTCGTTTGTGAAAAAATTTCTTGATGTTCATGATGCATAAAAGTAAGCATAAACCAGAAACAAAATTGACAAATTAAGGCGAAATTGAGGGAGAGGGAAGAAAACCTAACAAGTCAAGGCGTACAATACCATACAGACATAGATAAGTAGCCCAACAGGAACCAAGATGAAAAGAGGGACAACAGCTCCATAACTATATACACTCCTACAAGACAAAATCCCAAGCTTGATCTGAACCACATTCACTAAAGCAAGCATCAAGAACACACACCCAGACACAGACCCAGCGGCAGAGACAACAATCGCAACCCTCAAAGCCGTTTTATTTACTCGAGCCATCAAAGCAGCTTCGTGAAGCCTGATCGGTCCTCCATAGCTCTTAAAAATCCTGATAGCCTGTTTGAGAGATAAAGCGATGATGCTTGAGAATAGAAAAGAGCTGAAGGAGTAGACATGGAAGGAGACTAGGTCTTCAGCGATACGGCGGCCGGCGACGCAGTTGGGGTCATTGACGAGTGTGTTGTTTAGGTCTGTGGGGTTCCAGGCAAGGCCTATGAAGACTGCAAGGGTGAAGAGGGAGTTCACGTTGATGATGCCATCTATGGCTGTAATATGGATGCTGGTGCCGAATCCGGGGCGAGCTGAGGATTCTACTTCCATTTAGGGATGTGGGTCGATCTGAACGGAGATGTTGAAGCTACGTTGATCGGAGGAGGAAAGGTGGGTGGCTATTGTAGTTCCTTCTCTGATACGGCAAGAACCACTTTACAGTGTTTACCAGTCGTTTTTTAATCTACTTCACACACATTCACACCCCCTCTCTCTCTCTCTTTATACCATAACGTGAGAAGATTTTTTGGCAGTGACGTTAGTGGTTCTCTCTGAAATCCAAAGTCTGAAGTTTAAATTGGACAAAGCCATTTAACGTGTTGTAATTTCCAATGAGCAACAGATTGTAGTTGACATGGGTCTCTCTCAATGATTGAAGGATCGGATCCGGATCAGGATCAACGTTTACTCTCATGCAGCAACAGAGATCGAGGGCGGCCAAAGCTGAATCTAATATGACAAGGCAAAATTCATGAAAGACAAGACCAATCTTAGGTTGATTTCTGGGGACTCTGTGAACTTGAACCCTGATCTCTCTGAGGCTTAGTTTAAGAAACAGTTTGCTTTTATAAAGGTTTGTTTTTATTGTTGTTGTTATTATTGTTGTTATTATTTAATTTTTCAAATTATTCGTGAATTATTTTTTCAAATCGAATACTACGAATAATTTTTCCGAATTCGAATTATATTTAGTGATTCTTTAAAATGCTCGTATTTTTTGTCCAGAAATAAATATCACGTATAATTCTTTCATATCCGAATTATACCGAATAATTCTTATACTTAAAAAAACTATTAATATCCTAATGGAGGACTTAATGCCTTTAACTATTTACTATTTTCAAACAAAGTTTTTCGAAAAAAAAAAAAAGAAGAAAAAACTTAATGCCATAACTATTTGCATCTTTTTCAATCTAAGACTAATTATAAGTTTAAAAATCACGTTATAATATAAAACAAATCATTAATTTCATTTAATGTGAGATTAAATATGAGTACGAAAATCAAATCATAATATAAAACAAATCATTAATTTCATTCGACAACATGGAATTAAATATGAGTATAAAAATCATACCATATACAAAGCAAATCATCACTTTTGTGTGCTTTTCCAATCGAGATTAAATATGAATCTAAAAATAAATATTATAATAACCATGAGGAAGTAATTAACGAACATGGAAAAGAGATGGATTTCATGAAGATGATTGGATGAATTTATAAAAATGTTTGATTTTATGAACATCAACTCCACTAGATTAGTATTACAATCATAATAAAATCTAATGATCCACATTATATATTGTAATGAAATCTAACAAATCCTCCATTATACACACATACCCATCTATTATGTATTATTTTGTTATTTATAAATTAAATATTATTCTAATGTCACATATATATTATGCAGGTGTAATAATGGATTGATAGGAGTACTAAATATTAAAAATTAATATCCAAATTTTTTGCCCAAATTTTTTTTAGACAAAAGAATAATTCCCGAACCGAACCGAATTCAAATTTTATTTTAAGTCCGCTTTTTTAACCAAATTCTTAAATTATCAAAGCGATTCATTCCGAATTATTCTCCTTCCGAAAATTCTCGAATCCGAATTAAATAACTATGATTGGAGGGAAGTGCCAGTCAAAACGCCTTGGCAGCTGGAGGATAAATCCACAAACTCAGGTTCAAATCCTACACCCTACACAAATGTGTGCTCCTAAGGCGCCCAATTCCATAGTCTGACCCACAAATCGTATTCGCATGAGTGTCATGTTTGTGGTAACCACAAAGCTTATTGTTGAAGCAGCCTGTAGAAAGCGATGACCACCTGCTTGACCCAGGTGAAGATGCTGAGCTGCAAATTAACAGAGCTAAAAGAGTCTGGTGGACCTTTGGTCCAAACAGGAGAGGAGGGAAAAAAACTGGAGAAATTGGTCAATTTGAACATTAGATAGATGAGACACACCTGAATAGGCCTCATCAAATCTGGTGACTTACCTTAATCAGTGCCCAACCATCAACTATTAATGGGACCTTTCCCTGTTCCACTCTCTCCCCAAATGATCCACGTTTTTCCAAACAGAATTTAATGTATCAACCGATTTTCGGCTCGCTTGGCAACTTTGTTTCAGAGAATACTCTCACTTGGCAACTTTGTTTAGGCTGAAGATCAATCAATGATTAAATGATGACATGGACACTGCTAATGGGTCGCCTGTGCATCGTTCAAATGCCAAGTAACAACTCAAATAGTTCCTATGGAGGCAAAATCCCATAGAAAAATCAGAGCAGTAAATTGGCAAATTATGTCTGCAACGCAGTTTCACAAACATTGTAAGGAATTGCGAACCAGTTAAGTGAGAGTCTAGGAATTTCTGCACAGGCTATGAGAAACTGGGAAAATGGTAATTGGCAATTAACATTTTTTTAATTGTGCAAAGAGAGATGGATTACTTCAATACTTTGAAGCAGCACAAATGCTCAAAGGTAGAGATAATGTAGAAATCCAGTAACAGCCTCTTCACTCATCACAGCAGTAAACTGGGACAGTTGGGACTCATTTTTCTTGCAGAACAATGGCCTGCGACTTGAATACATCCAGTTGAGAGAAACAAGCATTTTCTATATATTCTGAAACACAGGCTAGAGAAAATCAAGCAGTCTTCTCTTCTAGAACATATTCCAGAATGGTATCCAGCTTCTCATCTTGGAGAACTGTATCATCTCTATGCACGTTCAAGTAAGAACCTCTGAAAGTGAATCTATTTCATCATCTTGAAGCTTCCTCATTTTTTCAGCTTGGAGCCTAGTTTGGTTGCCTAGAGCATCAGATATCGCCTTAGGCAGTAAGAATCCAGGCCTCTCAAGGAATTTTGCCCGGTCTAGAACTAATGGCTCGCGCAAAGTTATTTCAACACCATTATATGTCCACAAGGCCAAGGTTGCCTCACCTTTCAGTCCCAAGGAAAACCATCCAAACCCTGCCACTGCAATGTCGATGCTGTTCAAATCCCAGCTGCTTCCATGCACCTTGAATTCTTTACGTTCCCATTTTCCTAGTTCCGGTACTCGATCTACACCAATAGGAGGCTGAAAGAACAATAAGAAAAAAAGAAAATGTCATCAGTCAACCAAATATCCGAAATACAAACCCCTTATCTCAATAACATAACTGACCAACTGATTGAGGGGAAGATGGATTCTGTCGTGATTAAAGAGGGGAGAGTGCACCTTTTCAGGATTTTGGATCTCTTTGCGATTCTAAATAGTTGTGGAATTTTAGGGGAAGCAATCAGTAAAATAGAAAATTTTCTATGTTTTATTGGCAAATTTTATTAGTTTGATTGATTGCTTTGAAGACAGAGGAGAAGGTCTTCAAATTTCAGGATTTCAGAGATCTTCTAAGAAGAAGCACAAGGAAAATATCATTAGTCAAGCAAATATCTGGAACAACAACAACAACAAAGCCTTATCCCAACTAAATGGGACTGGCTAATCAAAGATCTGGAACACAACTAAAAAAAGAAAGAATGATTGACTAAGCAGAAAATGATGCTCCTGTGACTCTGTGACTAAAGAGGGGTAAGTGCACATTTCAAGATTTTGGTTTGCTCGTCTTCGTAGAGATTGGCTGAGTTTTAGAGGAAAGCAATCAGTAAGGGAAAAATTCTATGTATTTATTGGTTGCATTTTACTGGTTGACTGACTCAGTTAAAGGGCATCAGGATTTCAGATACCTAGATGGTGGCTGAAAGTTAAAAGACTAGAAGCCTCTAAGAGAGATTCAGCTACACTTGGCTAAAACTTAATAATGATAAAGTAGAAGAAGATGCCATGGCCATCTCAATCTGAAATATGCTAGCTGTCACATTTTACAATTCAAGGATCAATTAAATAACCAAGAGTTCTAACTTGATAAGAAAAAAAAACATATATAAAAATAGCGTCACAGATATCTAGATTGTGCCGCTTGCCTTGGCGGTTAGGACCATGGATTGTTGTGGCCAGGTCTTGGGATCAAATCACTCCTTCACCTTTCTTCTTCAAATCTTCCAACCCCACACTTCTCAAAAAAACATTTGTCCTTGAATGCAAAAAGAAAGTAGAAATAAAAGGATGACGGAAATAGGAATTTCAATTACTGCCCTACCTTTTAATTCAACTCACAGCCATTTGTCAATTGAACTATAAATTCAAAAGTAGAAAGTTCAAGACCCAACTTGTATACAACTATATCTATATGTATAAGGTTTCCTAGTTTGCAGTCTCAAATCTCAGTTCTACTAAACAGTGGGGATTCGGATGGTCACATTGAGTGACTCCACTGGTTATTATTGCAGCTGTAAAATGGACTGGGCTGGAACAGTCCCAAGGTCCAAACAGTTTGCATTACTAGATGGAGTTGATCCATCATGCCTTGCCTATGATTCTCTTCTTGCCCTCTTTCATGAACCAAATAGGCTTCTCAAGCCTTTATCTTTCCTTTTTCCAATCACAAGCAGCTTTAGCAGGAGAGATGCGACAAGAAGGTTTAGCCATTTTCCATATCAAGTGAAGCACTCAGAATAATCCTTCGGATCTCATGTAAATGCTAATGGATGAACCCTTATGTATACATGGGTTTTCTGGGCAGTGGTCTAAAGCAAAGCAGGAAGTCTGCTTTATAAAGACTGAAAATAACAAAAACTGCCACAATATTTAGAATGAAAAAAACAATAATATCAAGGGAAGATCTCTTTTACATGTTCCTGTATAGGAAAGCTTTCTGGTACAGCAATTTCAGCCACGAGAATGGCTAATGACGGCTCAAGCCATTGGGTATAGTCTAAGGTCAAATTTTGTGCGCTATATCAATTACATGGCCCAACATCTTGTTGGTTTTCTCTATTGCATTATAACAGTCAAATTGGGATCAAATCAATAGACAGCTGATATGGCAATTCTATTCATTGGATAGAAAGAGGACCATCAGGATTGGACACTCGTCAAGTTTGAAGGCCAAAATCAGTCCTTTAGCACACCCTGTGATGGATACTTTCCTAACTGTCCATCATCACCAAGATTGACATTGACAAGTTGATTGTGGTACGTGGTGTAATGAGTTTGGGTTGAAACTACCAGATAACTCATTGGCGATGTTGACAATATTGCCAAGTCAAGGGTGATATTGAACATATGGATATAAATTTTGAGATTCAACTAACATGCCATGTGGTAGATTTTTAAGGCTGTTCAGGAAGCTTTTCCTCAAAATGGACCGTGTAGGAAAATATGCCTGCATTAAGGGGAAAACAACTGATGGGTGATTGGCAGGTCTGTGAACAAGGAGGGACCTTTCATCAAACCCCAGAAATTATTGTTCCCATCCTGATTCACAGTACCCTTCCAAAGGAGAAACTGGTCCTTTAATCAGAGTCACCAGGATCCAGGAGAGTGCAGAAAGTCAAAATAAATGGAAGTCAACCTAAGACAAACACTTTGGATCAAAGGAAGAAAGAAGGGGGGAGGGGGGTTAAAAAACTACCAGCCTCCTCGTAATGGTTTTTGAAACTAAAATTAACTGATCCAGAATTATACATGATGCCTTGTATAGGTTGAAAAAGATAGCACTGCGATTGCAACTTTTAACTAGGTTGATTGAAGCAGAACAATGAATTCAAGTCCTACTGTTCATTCCATTAGATTATATAGACCTAAGTCAACGTAGCCTGTAACCACCTGACTCCACCGTAACCAACCTGAGTTGGGTTATTCTCGATGTCTGATATTGTTTGAGTTCTCAATTTTTCCATTGTTGTTGATGTTCAACTAACACCACCCCCCCCACCCCCAACCCCAAAAAAAAAAAAAAAAAATGTCCTTCCCAAAAATGTTGAATGTACCACTCCAACTATTTAAAGGAAAATTTTACCTGTAACCTGACACCCGCATGCTTTTTCCATAGTTCATCAGCATTTTCTATCTTCCCCAGGTGAAGAGAAACATTTGGTGAGCCCCAAATTGTGACATAAATTGTTTCTACTGAAGCTTGATGCAGGTCAAGTCTCATTGAACCACCAACATGCACTGCCTGCCCTGCCTACAATAAGAAAGAGATAAAAAGAATTGAAATCAACAACAAATAAATTCCTTCGAAGTTAATCTTAGCATTTGGATTGCTGACTTTGGTTAGAAATCTTCCCCAGATTAAGGAAATATTTGCACTTATAAGTATCCTCA
Source organism: Protea cynaroides (assembly GCA_028583415.1). Taxonomy (NCBI): domain Eukaryota; kingdom Viridiplantae; phylum Streptophyta; class Magnoliopsida; order Proteales; family Proteaceae; genus Protea; species Protea cynaroides. Next base: position 125,523,010 of record CM053276.1, read on the forward strand.
ACATGATAAAAGGAGCAGAAGAACTGACGTTGAAGATTGAAAAAATTAATCAAACTTGTTCATGTTTAATCGAAAACTAATATTTTCGTCTGGGGTAATGATACATCTAATGATAACTAGTTCATAATAAGCCTAATATAACAGTCCAGTATTGCATTTGTAGTGGTACAGAATGGTTAAGAAAGACCCTCAGACCTCTCCCTCTCCGATCAATAATTTTCATCTAGGAACACTTCTCCAGTCATCTTGTACCTTTGGAATCACATTCTTCCTCTCTGGTTTTGTCCAACCACCTTCATCTTCACCTTTTCTAGTTTTTCTTCTTTCCTCTTGTAAAACCTGAATCTGTGAAATCTTAAGCTATGAAAACCTTAATCTGTGAAAATGAAATCTAAGCCCAGCCTCAACAAGATGAACCATAATGTGAATGGACTCGGAGAGAGATCTCCCTGGAGAATGCATAAACCTTGCCAGAAGTTGCAAATAAAGGTGGAGATCACTGGATGGATGCCACTGATATCAGTGAAAAACAGAAAGCCATTTGTTGTAGAGAGACATGCCGCTTGAACATTGCAGGAGAGGGGCAGTCACTGGAGAAGAAGAAGAAATAGAGAAAGTTGTCGGACATAAGGAAGAACTCTGACTGATTTCAGCTGTTGGATGATAGTTGTTAGTTGTCACAACAGTTGTAACGGCCCTTCTTTGCAAATTTTTTTCCCCTTTTCTTTATAAATTTAAAGTGAAACAATATTTCCTTTTTAGAAGAGGGGAAGAATGATGAGAAACCGCTTAATGTTGAAAGTAGGATCCAAGAAAATAAATTTTACCTCAATAAACATTTATAGAAATAAGAGAAAAACAATAGCTACTACAGTTACAGACTATGATGCATGGACTCTTTCTTTTACCAACCAAACAAGCATGAAATCAGAGTGGAAAATGTGTTGAAAGAATCTTGTTTTTTTATTGGGTACAAAGCCTTAATTTGGACATATGCAACAAAAACAGTGAATTGGTCGTATTGCAAAATACCAACATATGCAACATCCAACCAGTTACGTCCAGCCCCTTGAACCTTATTGGCTATCAATATTGTTGGCTTACCTGTTGTTTACTTGCTTAAATGGACACCACATATTAATATTATGTATTGTGCATCTATGCACCCATATCTTGTTGGTATTTCCATATTAACTAAATCCCTATATCCTAAATTTTAGTGTCAAGGCAGATCTAAATCCAGGATACATCTGCACCTAAGATACTCCTGACCCCCCTCCCTTTTATATCAGAACATACGGACATTCCTAAATTCATAAAACATAAGAAAAATAGAACAAACCAAAACTACCAGCTAAGAGACAGGCTGAAAACCCAAGAAAACAACAGCACAAAAGTTTACCCTCATACTTACCCAAAAAAAAAAAAGGTTTACCCTCATAGAAAAGACCCACACTCCCCCTTCCTCTCAACACACAAACACACACAAAGAAAGAAAGAAAACCTACAAAATAATAGTGAGCACAATAATTAGAAGGGAGAATACAGTATGACACTATATCCCCCAAATTAAGAACTGGTGATGCAGTACTCAGGTAAAAAGAAGAGGAAGAAAAGGATTTCCTTCTGTTTGGTTTCCTCTGGTTTAATTCCAAACCAGTTCTCTGCTTCAGAACTGGCCTATGTTACTACTCACGTGTTACTGGTCACGCATTACTGTTCTTGCCAGCTTTTATTTTCTTTTAAATGTAAAAAGTGTAAGCAATTGGATGGATTATGGACTCTATAAGTTTAACCTTATTTCAGTTTCCTAGTTACTTTTAGTTACCTTAACAGTTCAGGATTAGTTTAGGCCTTCCCTTTTTTGAGTTTGAGTCTGTTTTTGAGTCTTCCATATAATTTGTATTGGTATCAGCCTTGTAAGCGAATTTGTTAAATGAGATTACGGCTTCAGCCTTTGGTTATGTGGTGATTCAGTATGATCACTGCTGTGGTGATTCAGTAGGCTCCCTGGTAGTGACTCCAGGAAACCCTTGGTTGTAATTCCAAGGTAGTGTTTCACGTGGTGATTCCTGAACACACATCTTCTTATTTTCCTATTTTTATCCTTCCATTAATTCAAACAGGTCTGAACTTCTCTCTTCTATTCTGCACACCACTTTTTCTTCTAATTTCTGGTTCTTTTCTTAAACTATTACTGTACTTTCTTCTTGGATCTATTCTACTCCTATTTTCTGAATATTAGTATTAAGTGCTGAATCGATTGCTGGTTTCAAGTTGGTATTTTTCCATCGATTTCAGAAGAATCCTAGTTCTAGTATATTTCTTCAATTTCTGGAATTCTGAGTTACTTTTCTGGAATCTGATTTCATATTTTTTGTTCATGCTACTGTTATTAACATTCCAGCATACACTGATCTTATAAACATTACTGTTTTAGTTGTTTATTTTTTGGAGTCGAATTCTAGATCAGCTGTTCTGTTCTTGTGTTTCCTTAATCAATTAGGATTTGATCAGATCTCAAAATCTGACTATCGGATTGACCTGAGATTTTGATATGTTATTCCTCCTTTAATTAGTACATTCGACAAGCTTATTGGCCAGATCTCAGTTCTTGATCTTCTGTTATAACTTTTTTCTTGAAACTGGATTTGGTTCTGTTGATTAAAAAAAAGAATAAGTGAGAGTTTTTTTTTATTCTCCCACCATCTCACCTTTATTTATAAGAAAAGAGATTACAATCTAATAGGAGTCCTAGAGAGACTAGGAGTCCTAGTGAACTTAGGAAAGAAAGAGTCTTAGTTAACAAATGAAAATACAAAGGAAATAAGGAAATAAAACAAACATAATATAAGAGTCCTATATACTAAGGACGACATTCAACACTCCCCCTCAAGTTGGTGCATATATGTCAGGCATGCACAACTTGGATAATAATGGATGAAATTGCTTCGCTGGGAGTCCTTTTGTAAAGATGTCAGCCACTTGATCACTGGACTGAACGTATGGAACACATATCTGTCCACTATCTAATTTTTCCTTGATAAAGTGACGATCAATTTCCACATGCTTGGTTTTATCATGTTGCACTGGATTGTGAGTAATACTGATTGCAGCCTTATTTTCACAAAATAACCTCATAGGCTGGGTGGTATGGATTCCCAGATCCTTGAGTAATCCTTGCAACCATAACAACTCACATATCCCCTGAGCCATAGCTCTAAACTCAGCCTCTGCACTTGAATGGGCAACCACATTCTGCTTCTTGCTGCGCCAAGTCACTAGGTTCCCTCCAATAAAGGTACAATATCCTGAAGTAGATTTTCTATCTGGATTTCCTGCCCAGTCTGCATCAGTGTAGGCATTAACTCTGAGATGACCCTGAGAGGTCAGTAGGATTCCTCTTCCAGAAGCAGATTTGAGATAGTGCAAAATGCGTAGAACAGCATCCATATGAGAAGTATAAGGGTCATGCATAAATTGACTCACCAAGCTCACTGCAAAAGCAATATCCGGTCGAGTATGAGCCAGATATATCAACTTTCCAACTAGTCGTTGGTATTGTTCCTTGTCAACTGGTGTACCGGTCTTTTCTTGCAATTTGACATTAGGATCAATTGGTGTTTCACAAGGCCGACACCCTAAGAGACCTGTTTCTGAGAGAAGATCAAGTATATATTTCCTTTGAGACAAATAGATACCTCTGGTGGAGCGAGCAACCTCAATCCCAAGGAAATATCTCAGTTTTCCCAGGTCTTTGACTTCAAACTCCTTTCCCAAGAAGATCTTCAACTGTCTAATATCTTCATTATCACTACCAGTAATCACAATATCATCAACATATACTATAAGAATAGTAATTTTGCCCTCCCTTTGCTTAATGAACAATGTATGATCCGCATTGCTTTGTTTGTAGCCTACAGAAGTCATAGCTCTGTGAAATCTCCCAAACCATGCCCTAGGAGATTGCTTAAATCCATAGAGAGATCGTTTCAGTTTACAGACTTTTTTTTCAGTGGCTGATGAGGTAAATCCTGGAGGAACATCCATGTACACTTCCTCTGCTAAATCCCCATGAAGAAATGCATTCTTGACATCCAGCTGCTGTAGATCCCAATCAAAGTGTACTGCACAAGCTAAAATGACACGGATAGTAGTCATTTTTGCTATTGGGGCAAAGGTCTCCTGATAGTCGATTCCATAAGTCTGTGTGAATCCACGGGCAATTAATCTGGTCTTGTATCTGTCTACAGACCCATCTTCTTTCTGCTTTACAGTAAAGATCCACTTACACCCAACAGTCTTATTCCCTAGTGGAAGTTCAACTAGGTCCCATGTGTGCTCATTAAAGATAACATCCATGGAGACGAAAGTGCGACGGGTGGGAGGGTGGTAACATTTATAGCCTTTCTGGGTTGGAGAATATCCCAAGAAAAGACAACGAAAACCACGGGGTTCTAGCTTTCCTGGAGATCGATGATTGCGCACATAGCACACGCAACCAAAGATCTTAGGAGGAACAGTATGGGAGGCATCACACAAAAGAAGGTGTAAAGGAGAGTGATGATCCAAGACTAGGGTTGGAACACGGTTGATAAGGTAGGCTGAGGTAAGGATAGCATCACTCCAATATTGTGGTGGCACATTGCGGGCAAACATCAAAGCACGAGCCACTTCAAGGAGATGGCGATTCTTTCTTTCTGTCACCCCATTCTGAGCAGGAGTATCAACACAACTTGTCTAATGCTAAAGAAATTAGGATCTCAAACTGATCCACGGTAGATAGCAGCCCTTATATCGATAAATAATCCTGATAAAAAAATTAAAGCATGGAGACAATCTTAAATAGGATGTCAATAGGTATAAAGCTGCCCGTAGGTAGGTTAGGCTAGTGGTAGGGTTTGGGAGTAGGTATTTGGGGCTAGGTGTTTGGAGCTAGGAGTAGGTATTTGGGGCTAGGAATAGGTATTTGGGGCTAAGTGTTTGGAGCTAGGAGTAGATATATGGGGCTGGCAGGGCTGTCAGTGGGATCTGACTGGTGAGAGAGAGTGTGGGAGGACTGGCAGTAACGATGGGTTCAAAACAAAATCTGGAGGTGTGGTAAGGGCTGGGTAGGACTGACGGGAGGGTTTGAGAGGGTAGAGAGGGATGGAGGCAGTGTTTTGATGGCTGTAGGTGTTGACGGTAGGATGTGGAGAGAAAAAGAGAAGAGAAAAAGATCAGGTATCTTACGTTAGCTCTGATACCATGTTGATTAAGAAAAATAATAAGTGAGAGTTTTTTTTATTCTCCCACCATCTCACCTTTATTTATAATAAAAGATATTGTTGAATCAGAGAATGGGAGAGAATTAATTATCTCTCCACACAACGTTCTTATTTATAATGAATACGATTACAAACTAACAGGAACTCTAGAGAGACTAGGAGTCCCAACTCTAGAATGACTAGGAGTCACAACTCTAGAGTGACTAGGATTCTAAGGAAAGGAAATAAAACAAATAAACAAATATAAAATATTAAATTACAAGTATGCCATTCCCTTATATTATTCAACAGATATTACAATCTAATAGGAGTCCTAGAGATACTAGGAGTCCTAGTGAACTTAGGAAAGAAAGAGTCCTAGTTAACAAAGGAAAATATAAAGGAAATAAGGAAATAAAACAAACATAATATAAGAGTCCTATATACTAAGGACGACATTCAACAGGTTCCTTCCTTCCCTTGTGATTTTAGATCTTAATGGTATTTTAAGCCATAACCCTTTAGGTCATTAGAACCACATTATTTGGTATCAGAGCTATGGCCAACAGTAGTTCAAGGAACCCTAACATTGTCAATATTCAAAACTCTCTCACTCAATTGATTGAGACATGATGGTAAAGGAATAATATACTTGATGCCCTAATTCGGTGAAAAAGAGGTACATCATAATTAATTTACAAAGCATCAGCTGAGTTCAACTTTGCACCACCAAAGACACCAGTCAAAGTAAAGGAACTTGAGAATGAGAACGAAATTCCTTTGACTGAATCGACAAAGGAAGATCCAATTCTCCCACTGACTATAGAACAGTCAATCATTTAAGGCGAGACCAAATCCTTTGCAAGGTGGAAGACTTTCCTTCCCTAGAGCCTACTGTTGAAGACCGTGTTAAAGAGGTCAAAGAGGACAAGGTTGAAGTAGTGAAAGAATAAGAGACCCAAAGCAGGGACAAAGTTAAGAACACTCTGCAAGAAACCATCAAGATCAATGATGCTATTCTTGAAGACGTGATTCCGCCACAGTTCTTTGAAGAGAAAGAACCCTGATATGAAGATTATATTCCTAACATTCATGAGCTGCCAGAGTTTTACCATGGATTGAAGCTGATTCATAAAAAAAGCCTTATCCCAACTAAATGGGGTCGGCTATATGGATTCATCAAATCTACAAAACTCAAGCTTGAGTTCTTCAAGCAGGGAGAGTTGATGCAGTATTCAGCTAGAAAGAAGAGGAAGAAAAGACTTTCTTGCGGTTTGGATTGGTTTGGTTCCATTCTGAACCAGCTCTCTGGTTCAAACCGGACCTTTGTTACTATTCACGTGTTACTTTTCATGCCAACTTTTATTTTATTATTTTTATTGTTATTAAGTGTTAGTAGTTGGCTGTGTTAGGGATTATGAGTCCAGCCTTGCTTCAGTTTCCTAGTTAGTTTAAGTTACCTTGTCCATTCAAGATTGGATTAGGTCTTTCCTTTTTTTGAGTTTGAGTGTGTTTTTGAGTCTTCTCTATAAGTTTGTATGGGCTACAGCCTTGTACACAAACTGGATAAATGAGATAATGGCTTCAGCCTTTGGTTCTTTGGTGATTCAGTACCTCCCTGCTATGGTGATTTAGTAGGATCCTAGTGGTGGCTTCAAGAAACCTTTGGTGGTGATTTGAAGGTAGTTTTCAGGTGGTGATTCCTGAACACATCTTTTCTTCTCTTATTTTTATTATTCCGTTAACACAAATGGATCAGAAATTCTGCCTCCTATCCTACACATCACTTCTCTCTTCTAATTTCTGGTTCTTCTCTTAATTCATTACTGTTCTCTCTTCTTGGATCTATTCTACTTTTATTATGTGAGTATGAATATTAACTTCTAAGTCGATTTTTAGTTTCAAGTTGGTATTTTTATTTTTTCCATTGATTTCAGAAGAATCCTAGTTCTAGTATGCTTCTTCAATATCTGGAATTCTGAGTTATTTTTCTGAAAAATTGATTTCAGATTTGTTCATGCTACTGTTACTAATATTCCAGCATACATTGATCTTCTAAACAGATCTGTTTTAGTTGTTTATTTTCAGGAATTGAATTCTAGATCTGCTGTTCTGTTCTTGAGTTTCCTTAAATCAATTAGGATTTGATCGGATCTCAAAATCTGACCATCGGATTGACCTGAGATATTGATATGTTATTACCCTTCCTCCTTCTTTAATTCTCAGATCTAGTTCTTGATCACCTTTTATAACTTCATCTTGAATCTGGCTTTCCGTTCCCTCCCTGCGATTCTAGATCTTAATATTATTCTAAGCCCTAACCCTTAGGCCTTTAGATTCACATTAACTTCACTCACACACACTCTCTTTACCAGGCCAAGGATTTAAGGATTAGAATTGTAGGTAGAATCAGTCACACACAATACTGAACTGGGCCATTTTCAGATTGGACTATCCAAACAAAGGATCAGATAATCTAATACTCGGAAGAAAAGTATAGAAAAATTGTGTTAAACACATTAGAACAGCTGATCCACTAAGTGTCATAGATTGGGTTGTTCTTCTTGTCCAATAGAAAATTGTACCAGATGATTTGGACAGAGTTTTAAAATCTTGGTCATCACTGTTTAATTGAAATAAATTTGTCCAACCATCAATTGAGAGAAATTAGTTATATTTTAGAGAATATGGATCAGATAGTTATGACTTGGGGGAAAATGTAGCGGACCTCGGCAAGTTTACTTGTGAAAATTGAGCCGTGTTGGCTTTCATTGATCATCAAAGCGGTCCAAGATTGAACATGTTTGAATACTTGGTCAAATGTGTGAATATCTGGTCAAATGTGTGAATATCAAACTCATTTACTGTTTTTTGAATCCAGTAAAATCACAAGGAGAAGGATTAGACAATTTGCATGAGAGAAAAATAGAAGCAGAAAAATAAACAGATTTAAGTTCAGGATGTTTAAAAGAGAACTCAACATTAACAATACGATAGTTTGCTCCCTTAGCTGAATGATTAGATATATAACTTTTTTGCCTTCAACTTGACCTCTGACATTATCAAACCTTAATGATAACTATAAGCAGACAATGAATTTGTTTGTTCCCTTAGCTGAGTCATTAGATATATAAAAATTTTTGCCTTCAACTTGAGCTCTGACAATTCAAACCTTAAATTGATAACTATAAGCAGTCAATGAATTTTAACTTTATTGGCGGTTTGTGCCCCCAAATTTATAAACAGGAAATCCATCCAAAAAAATAAATAAATAAATAAAGTGGTTGTGGTGGTTGACAAGTCTTGCCTTCATTCTATAACTTCGAGGTTTCAGCTCCTTTCGAATCTCAACCATCTTCTGCTCATCCCTATCCAGTCTCATGGACATCAGGTATGGTTGCAGGAGGCCTGGAGTATCATACATTTTTGCCTTGGCCGGAAGAATCCCTCCAACTCTCAATATCCCAAGGGTTGTCCCTGGAACTGCAGCCTCTGTAAGCTTGGTAATCTTTCTTCCTTCTTTCTTGGCAAATGCATTAATGAGGGTAGACTTGCCAGCATTCTGAGCCCCAATAACCCACACATTTCCTCGAGGACCTGCCAGTTCCTTGATGAAAGACAGCAGGTTTCTAACACCAAGATCCTTATGGGCACTAACAAGATACACCCCATCTAGTTTAGGAGCACCTCCAGCCTTGGCACGGGTGCGGACCCATCTATCCAACCTAGTTGGTGAAATCTCAGATGGAAGGAGATCAACCTTTGTGGCAACCAGGGTCAACTTTGGCAACTTGTTGCGGAGCTTCATGTCCGTCTTGCTTCCTTCGAATGCCCTAAACAGTGACTTGGCAGCTCGTTTCGGGAATGAACCATCAAAATCAACGCAATCAACAACCATGACTACAACAGTAGCACCAGAGTTACTGCCTGGTTTCATCAACCGAGTAGTGATTAACCGATCAAAGTCAAAATCAGGTATCAGGTTATCAGCATTTGGGTTCTTGACCTGTCCATAATTTCTCAAGGAGTGGCACCGAGCACAAACAGTAACCACCTCCTCATCTCTTTGAGCTTCTCTGGCTTTTTGTTTCTTCTCAGATTTTGAAATTCTCTCCTTCTTCACCTTTTTCACTGTCTCTTCAGTAATGTTACCATAACCAACGCCAGCAGGGAAAAACCCATCCAACTCCTTCCTCCGATTCTCATTTTCATCATCAATCAAGGTTTCCCAATCATCAGAATCCCAATCAATTGTATCTTCCTTCTTCTGATATTCTTCATCACTTTCTTCAAATTTGCTCTCAAAGTCATCCATAGAATCCTTTTCTTCCTCCTCCCCACTGAACTCTCCAAATTCATCAATATCAAGACCATGAAAAGCTTCCTCAAGCAGTGCCGTTTCTTTCTGAGCTTCCTTCCTTTTCTGATAGAAACCTGGGAGACTTGGGTCTTCATCCTGCATGAAAATGCCACAACCAGGGCAGATAAGGCCATGGTTCTCATCCTCGTCTCTTCCTTCACTCAAAACTGGATTTCGAGCATGATTTCTTTGGCTTTTTCTTATTTGAGTTGGTGTCACTGTAGTTTTCTCAACCTTTATTGAGCAAGAGAGAGACCAAACAGATCTTGCCCTATTGCTTTTGTTATTTTGTGTCTTCTTGATACCTAAAATTCAAGGTTGATTTTGATTAAAACAGAGTATATCAGTAGAATCAACGGATAATGGCAAGGAAGAAAGCAATCTCACCTGTAAATAGACCATTCGATATTGGTTCTCCTTCATTTCTTCCATTATCTGGAAGCTCCAACCTCAACTTTGTGGTGGTTGTTCCAAGGAGTGTTGCCGTCGAGAGGAAGATTGACATTTTTTTTTCTCTTGGCTATTCTAGTTAAGCATTGAAGGTATAAGAATTGGTCCTTTCATTACAATACCAAACTTCTTAAATCAGATGCAAAGTGACAATATTAATACTGAATCAAAACATCCTGGATAAAATGTAACTTAAAATCAGCACAAATATGTTTTTATGAGAAACATAATGAATATTGCTAGGACATGAAAGAATATGTGAAAACATGGACAAGTCCAATCAATTGGTACTTTTGGCTGCCGAATAAGATAGAACCAAAAATGGCATAATTTTAAAGTGGACTGACTAGTGATATGAATACCACAAGATACCACAAGATGGGACCCTGTAACGCTTCAAACATTGTTGACACAAATACGGGTTATAGCCTACAGAAGAAAAGGTGGTGTGACAAGAGAATCAGCAATCAATTAAAACCATCAGTGAAGAAGAGTATCATATAAGTTTGGCAGAAGTAAAAACTACTAATAGAGATTATCTACCTATCATTTTTTTCTATAATTAAAAAAATCACAACTCCTCAGGCTAGACAAACTTTTTTTTATTGACTTTATGTTGAATGATTCAATCTATCTCATTCTGGTAGTCTTCTCTATAGATACAACAAATGGACCAAGTAAGAGATGACAGGAAACCAGAATCCATTCTATACATAGAAAATAGTATCACTTAAGAGGGTTGAGAAGCTTAAAGTAAAGGAAGGAGAGAGACCCCGTATACTCTCTCTCATGCTACATTCAGACAGTTGCCAGAGTCACATCAAGAAAGCCCATTTGCTACAACCCTAGTGAATTTTATTGCTAAAGAAAGTGAACCCACTTCTCATAAACACTCATAACTGATTGAGATAATCTGTTCGCCTCGGTATCACTCTTTCAGGTCAAAATTCAAACAATTGCTATACAGTCTCAAAAAGAAACCGAAATGTGCAGAAATCTAGTAATTTTATTGCAAAAGAGAGTAAAACCCACTTCTTTTAAACATCATAGGACTGATTGAGCTCACCTATTTGCTTCTGTCCCTTGAAGGAAGACTGATTAGCCAACCCAAAACACTTTCTCGATTGTAAGTAATATCACAGAACCCTTCTCCAGGTTCCTACACAGTTTTCGGAAATTTATTCCTCAATTTCTGAACCGACGAGGTTTCTATAATTTCCACTACGGCACTGTTACAGATGTTGTAAATTGCAATAAAAAAAAAATGTAATCATGTAAATTTTCTGTAAAAGAGACGAGGGAAGAGAAGATAAAGCCGTTGGAGTGTCGCCTTTGTTGCTTTGTACGGTCTATAAATTGTGATCAAGTGGTGCGGGAATGGGCTAAGATGGGTTCGATGGGCCCAAAAATCCTTCTCCAGGAAGCAAGGAAGGCCGATTTGATCAATTGGATTAAGGAAGGTCCAATGCTAATATTTAATCAATTAGGTGGCTAGTCAATCCTCTATATTTACACGTAATGATTGTAATTTTGATTTTTGGAATGAAAATTTTATATCAAGATTAACTCTGCAATTTGCTCCAAATTTTTGTTATCACCTTAAAGCCGAACATGAAGGGTAACTCCCATATGATCAATATATGTTCGGAGAACTATTCATTGAAATATGTCTTGAAGGACTTCAGCTGTGTACAAACCTCAAGCTTAAATGACAGTTTAACAAAGAACGACACCATGGTCAGTGTAACTTGGGTGATCCTATGAGACTTGAGTGATACTCAATTTCACCTCAAGCTTGAAATGGAATGCTATAATTTATTTAATGTTGCTAACATGTTGCATGTAGCATGAACGTATTAGTTGTCAGGTACATTAGATTGCTTGTTTATATATAAATAATATTTTTGTCAAGCAATATTGACATCAAAATAAGTTGAAAATTAGAGATGGAAGGTTGAGAAGAAGAAAAAAAGCTGGAAAGACCTTATTAAAGCTATTTAGTTTTTTTTTTTTTAAATAAATAAGATTTTTTTTTCCTTTTATTTGTTTGCTTATTTTTAGTATACTAAAGAGATCAACTCAGGGAGTTGAATCTAGCAACTTAATTTTAGTGTTGTCAAATTCAAGCATATGACGGGGATTCACATTGTCTCCTCCCAGTCATTCTGGGAGGACGGTGGCAACTTTCCTCGGATGGTTGCCACGTGGCTCTCGGTGAATCCGAGACCCACGTCCGAGCCGACACCCCCCTGTCGGCTTGGCTTGTCGACTGGGTGTCGGCTCGAACGTGGGTCTCGGATTCACCGAGAGCCATGTGGCAACCATCCGAGGAAGGTTGCCACTGTCATCCCAGACCACTAGGAGGAGACGATGCGGATCCGCATATGACTTCCTCCCAAAAAAAAAAAAAAAAAAAAAAAAACCCTCAATCATATGACCCAACACGTGTAAAACATTTTTCTAAGCTGTCTAAAATTTGAAAAAAAAAATTAACCTATTGATTCATGGCCTAAAGTTGTTAGGTCAAAATTTAAGAAAAAGTTTATCTGATCTGTCTCTCAGCTAAGGGATTACATGGTTTGGATCGAGTATCCCACCCTAAAAAAGACACAAAACTCCACTCTCCCCTGTATTTGAAGTTCCATTCTTGATGGTTCCTGTCCCTTGGATTGTTTTGGTCTCCGGACGAGAGAATCTCTCCCCTAAAATTTACCACATCAATGATCTTGAAAACGTAAATGATGTTTCACCTATCACGAGGCAATTAATAAAAAGCCCAAAAATAGTAGAAGTTAAGATATGCCTCTCTAAATGGCACATTTAGAAAAATTTTACACCCTAATTATGAATGCCAAAGATATCATCGTAACGCTTTCTTGACGTTATATATACTTGAGTTCTAAAATCCTAGAGCAATTACAAGGAGAGATTGGAAGGGTTAGCTGGTATTGTTTGATTGCGGAGACGAAAAGGGCCGAGGACTGAGTTTATTGAAGGGTATGTTGTGTTCTATCCTTTTCACTTTTTTCTTTTCTTTTTGAAAACATTGCACTTGAAAATAGGTTGGTTTCCTCACTCCCTTAGTCACTTACACATTAAGGTTTTTCCATTGTTCAGTCATTGATCTTCTTTAGAATTTTTTGAGGTTTTTTTTTTTTTTTTAAATCATATTTGTCTTTTGGTTGATTGATTTCTTTTAATTAGTCACTGTCATAAAATCTACAAAGAAATCGAAATCATTACTCCTTGAGCATTTATCAAAAAGTGGTTTATTCCTTATCTCTAAAATCCTATTTCTGAATTCTAATTCATTTTTTTTTTGGATCCAGTCAAAATAAGATAGGATTTGTTAGAAATTTGTTAGAACATTTCTGTATCTATAGATTTAAACAATATATATATATATATTTTTTATATTTCTATATTTACTACGCAAATCTATGGTCAGTACATGCGCAAGAAAAACCTTTCCAATCTTGTGCAACTGTTGTCATTGATCAAGAAGGAAATCCAAAGGGAACTCGAGTTTTTTGTGCGATTTCTCAAGAATTGAGGCGGTTGAATTTTACTAAAATAGTTTCATTAGCTTCTGAGATATTATAATTGAGTGAACTCCAAGTTTAGTAAGATATTTATGAATACTTCATCAATCTAGGTTTTTATTAGTCGTAGATCTAATTCATTTTTTCAGAGCATTTTTTGGTTCAATCTCTAAAATTTGTATCAAATCTAGTGGACATTGTGTGAGGATGTACTTGGTTTATAATGGATTACACATAACTTGTAATTGAAAGTTCAAACGATCTCTGATATGGCCTCTGATACCAATTGAATACTTGCTTCATTAATAGAATAAATAGTAAAGAAGGAAATGCAATGAAGTTATGAACAGTCCATGAAGTTAAGCTAATTAACTTGATGCTTCATCCTTTTTGTTCATTGTGGAATTCTTATTTAGTCAAACCAACTATTGAAAAGTTGTTAGGTAAAAATCTAACACAAAGTCAATATGTTTGAGTTGCCACGAGGCAAATAAAATGCCCAAAAGTAACAGTCCCTCTAGACTGCACATTTAGAGAATTTGACCTCGTTTATTATGAAATTGAAGGCATCATCATAACGCTTATTTGATGATATATATACTTGAGTTTTAAAATCCTAGAGTAATTGTCGGGAGAGATTGGAAGGCTTACTTGGCACTGCTTGATTAAAGAGAAGAAAAGGAACAAGGGAGTAAGTTTATTGAATGATATATTGTAATTTGAATGATATATTGTAATTTGTCTTTTTCATAATAATTTTCTCTTTTTGAAAATATCACACTTGAAAATAGGTTGGCTTCTTCATTCTCTTAGTCACATACAGACATTAAGGTTTTTCCATTGTCTAGTTGTTGAGCTTCTTTGGAATTTTGTTGCATTTTTTATCATAGTTTTTTCCCCAAGGAAATTATTGTACTGAGATATAACTATAAAATGCGTCTACTGTTACCCAATGAACTTTGTTCTTATTAAATTCTCAAAATAAAAAATCATATTAATATTTGCCTTGTGGTCAATTGATTTCTTCCAATTAGTCACTATCATAAAATATGTAATTTTTTGAAGTCCAAGTATATTAAGATATCTATGAATACTTCATTAATCTAGAATTTTCTTGATCAAAGATTTATTTCATTTTTTCTGATTAGTTTTTTTTTTTTTTTTTTTTGATCTCTAATATTGTGAGGATGTGCTTGGTTTATAATGGATTGTACATAACATGGAATTGCAAGTTCAAGCAATCTTTGACACTCGTCCTCTGATACCAGTTGAATACTTGCTTAATTAATATATTAAATTGTAAAGAAGGAAATGCAAATGAAGTTATGAATAGTGATGTAGTCCACGAAGTTAAACGTTAATAACTTGATGGTTCATCTTTTTTGTTTATTATGGAATTCTCATTTAAAGGATGTTTGAGCTGCCACAAGGCAAATAAAACGCCCAAAAGTAGTAGTCAAGATATACCTCTCTAGAAGACACATTAGTATCTAGAGAATTTTCCTCGTTAATTATGAATATCAAAGACATCATTATAACGTTTTCTTGACGAAATATATATATATACTAGAGTTCTAAAGTCCTAAAGCAATTGTAAGGAGAGATTGGAAGGGTTACTTGGCACTTGATTGCAGGGAAGAAAAGGGACGAGGTATGAGTTTATTGAATGGTATGTTGTAGTCTACCTTTTTCATTTTATTTTCTCTCTTTGACAACAATGTACTTGAAAATAAGTTGGCTTTCTCAATCTCTTAGCCACATGTCTTGAAAATAGGTTGACTTTTTCACTCTCTTAGCCACATACAGACATTAAGGTTTTTCCATTGTTCAGTTGTTGATCTTCTTTGGAAATTTCTTAAGATTCTTTATCATAATTTTTTTTTCTTTTCTTTTCCAATGAAATCAGGGGAATGAGATATAGCTATAAAAGGAGTTTACTATCACCCTATGATCTTTGTTCTTATTAAATTCTTAAAATTTTTAAAAACCATATTAATATTTGCCTTTTGGTTAATTGATTAGTCACTATCATAAATCTTCAATTGAATGAAATCCAAGCTTAGTAAGAGATCTATAAATAATTTAACAATCTAGGCTTTTCTTGGTAATAGGTTTATTTTTGTTTTCTACTTCATTTTTTATAATCTTCTTTGTTCGATCTCTAAAATTTGTACCAAATTTAGTGGACATTGTGTGAGGATATGCTTGGTTTATAATGAACCACACATAAGGTGGAATTGCAGGTTCAACTCCTCTCTACCACTCATCCTCTGGTATTAGTAGAATACTCGCTTCATTAATAGATTAAACATTAATAAAAGAAATGCAAATGAAGTTATGAATAATGATATATTCGATGAAATTATGCATAATTAACTTGATGCTTCATCCTTTTTTGTGGAATGCTCCTCTACTCAAACCAATCATTGATTAGTCATTTATCAAGATTTATATTCATTTCTTATGTATGGTCCATTGTGTACCAGATTTTTAGTCTTTCATTTTCAACAGTCAAATAGAATTATTTTTTAACCTAAGAACTCCAAAAAACCCTTAATTCAAAGTATATAATTTCATGGTTAACTATATCAAAACTTTATACCTCCAAATGGGAAGTGAGATCGGCTGGAGCTTAGCCATAAAAAGATAGATAATAATATGTAGAATTTCTTCACAAAATTTGAATGCCAACCCTTGACCCATGATATGGCCTAAAGCACCAGCCTTAGAGTTAACTTCAGTACTACAAGGAATTCTGTAGAATGCATGCAAATGTTTGATTAACATTAATATGCTGGACTGCTTATTAATCTCTTATTTTGTGAGTTTTAAATCATCATCTGCTATATATGGTAAAGTGTTGTGCATTCTAGACTTGTCAACCAATCTTTGCTGTTTTCACAGGATATTGTTTTGTTTATGCCATGAATTCATTGTGGAGTTCTTGCACCATGTTTTTATTGCAGAGGAAGTAAGACATGGCCAAAACTGACAAGAGCAAGAAGCAAAAGAAGGCAAGTGAACCTAAGCAAACAGCACCCTACTTTGCACCTCAAATTGTATTCAATATCCTCCTTTGGTTACCAATAGCCTCCCTTCTCAATGCATCTCTTGTATGCAAGGAGTGGTACAGAATAATTTGCGACCCTAATTTCCTGAAAGCTTACCACCTTGATCTAGGATCTGCCTTGCTACTTCAAGAGCCAAAATTGAGTTACTATGAGACTTATCTTGTTACAATGAAAAGAGGCTTGCTTTCTAAAATAGCATCAGCTCGTCTTTGTTTCACAGAAAAGATTGTGGGTTCATGTAATGAGTATACATTACTAAAACCTCAGGTAGAAAACTCAGGCCTCTTTGTTGCCAACCATGCTACCCAGAAAATCCATAAGCTTCCTGGCTGTCCCTTGTCCCTGGGTGAATATCCCAACTACTATGGGATTGGGTTTAATCCTAATACTAAAGAATACAAGGTGGTATGTTTTGGAAAGACTAATGGATCTGATTACATGAATTGTGCGGTATTGACTCAAGGCTCTAGAACATGGACACCAATCAACCAATCTCTTGATGGAAATATTATTCCTGGACGCTCAATATCCATTAAAGGGTTTCTGCATTGGCATGGAAAGAATATCTCTACTGGTTATTTTGAAAAGATAATTTCTATGGACTTGAACAATGAGGAGTTTTTTGGGACAATTGGGCCTAACATTTGCCTTCAGTATGGTCCTTGTGCTTATGATCTTCTTGAAATTGAGGGATGTCTTTCCCTGATCGAATACGAAGTAAGCTGCCAAATTCAATTTGAGATTTTCAGTTTGAAGGATATTTCTGACGGTAAATGGGAAAAATTATTCAGTATTTATATGGAAACTAAAGAATACAGCCCAATCCTGTCCTTGGATGATCTAGATCTCTACTACATTGGAAGTCTGTACAATGGGAAATACTTACTTTTTAAACAGCGTAAGAGATGGATGAAGAAAATGGACTACTTTGTTGTTGATCTTGAGCATCGAGAGATGAAGCCGGTGGAAATTGGTATCAAGATGTTGTCATCAGCTTGTAGTGCTCGCTTCATTGATGCGTCCACCTTTTGTTCATCATACTGATTTTGATTAAGTCAGATATGCATGTAGTGAGAAATGTTGAGCATGAGTGGTCCTTTGTAGCAGTGAACAAACATCTTTGAGTTTCAATAATAAATGACTGGAATAGTATTTTCAGGTTTAAATCTTTCATGTTCTTCTTATCAGTTAACTGAATTCTTATGGATCTTGTCTTGCCCCAGATGATAAGATGGTTGATCTGGTAAACTAAGCCTTTGCATGTCCTTGGTTTGTGTTTAGAGACTGAGTTGAACTGCAAATGAAAGTTCGTGTTATTCTGAACAGTCTTTAAGTGGTTTTGATTGGATTACAGAGCTGATTGTATTAGGTATGCTTAAATATTTTTACTGTCTTCATCTTGGGTTTTATGTGTTTTCATCAGTTGTATTCTTGTTTGGAAGAATTTTTTAATGTTCATCAAGTGTTAGGATATCTTGATCCTTTCCTCTCTTTAGGTGTATTTTTCTTTAAGGTCTTGGTTTTGTTGTCTCTCTCTCTCTGGTTTCTGGATTTCTATTTTCTCTTCTAAAAATGAAAGGAGCATTCATAGCCTTATGGTAATGGGACCTACTTACTTTGTTTAAGTGGGTAGATGGGTTCATAGACCAAAGAGAGCTGGAACTAGCCCATGGGTATGTAGCCCTTTTGTTAGGCTTGTAATATGGGCTTTAGCCTACCCACCCCTCATGGTTGTGTTATTACCACAACAAAGATACAATGCCCTCTTTAACATGGTGGGGCTGCAGTGGGTGCATGGGTCCTACCTTGAGTGTAGTGCCCCCACCTCCCCCTCCCCCCTTTGACCGAAGTCTCTCTATTTTATTTATACTTTGAGTATGAGTCTGTTATAATTTTTTACAGTCCGATTAACATAAGAGTGATTATGAATAAAGATCGATCAAATATAAATATATCCATACCTCACTGATGAGGGACGAATTAACTAAATGAGCAGTGACACTTCAATGTATCAAAATGGTAAAAACTGACTAAGCTCAATCGTGACCTTAACCAAAACTGACCGATTGACACCCTGCTCACATGCAGGTTTACGTGTACCACCGGATTTCAGTTTTACTTCTCTGCTACACGAATTTCAAACTATGACTCAAGGTTGATTTTGATTAAAACAGAGTATATCAGTATCAGTAGAATCAACGGATAATGGCAAGGAAGAAAGGAATCTCACCTGTAAATAGACCATACATTATTGGTTCCTCTTCAGTTCTTCCATTGTCTGGAAGCTCCAACCTCAACTTTGTGGTGGTTGTTCGATGGAGTGTTGCAGTCGAGAGGAAGATTGACATTTTTTTTTCCTCTTGGCTATTCTAGTCAAGCATTGGAGGTATAAGAATCAAAACATGAAAGTGGACTGACCAGTGATATGAATACCATACCTACAGAGGAAAAGGTGTTGTGAAAAGAGAACCATCAGTGAAGAAGAGTATCATATAATTTTGCACAAGTAAAAACAACTAATAGAGATTATCTACCAATCATTTTTTTTCTATAATTAAAAAAATTACAACTCCTCAGACTAGACCCCAACTTTTTGTTAATGACTTAATGTTGAATGATTCAATCTATCTCATTTTGGTAGTTGTCTCCATAGATACAACAAATGGGCCATGGTAGAGATGACAGGAAACCAGAACCCATTCAATACATAGAAAATAGTGTCACTTAGAGGGTTGAGAAGCTTAAAGGAAAGGAAGGCAAGAGACCCGGTCTACTCTCTCTCAGGAGTCAGGCCACATTCAAACAGAAAGTTGCCAGTCTCATCAAAAAAGCCCATTTGCTACAACCCTAGTGAATTTTATTGCAAAAGAGAGTGAACCCACTTCTCATAAACACTCATAACTGATTGAGATAACCTGTTCGCCTCGTTACTATTCTTTCAGGTCAAAATTCAAACAACTGCTATACAGTCTCATGAAAAAACCGAAATTTGCAAAATCTAGTAATTTTAATGCAAAAGAGAGTAAAACCCACTTCTTTTAGACATCATAGGACTGATTGAGCTCACCTACTTGCTTCTGTCCCTTCAAGGAAGACTGATTAGCCAACCCACAACACTTTCTATAGGGTAATATCACAGAACCCTCGCCAGGTTCGTTTTCGGAAACTTTATCCCTCAATTTCTGAAGACGAGGTTTCTATAATTTCCATCATTGCACCGTTACAGGTGCTGTAAATAATATAATCATGTAAATTTTCTGTAAAACAGAGGAGGGAAGAGAAGATAAAACTGTTGGGACGTAGGGTCGACTCTTTAATCTTTATATCAATTGCCTTTTGTTGCTTTGTACGGTCTATAAATTGTGAGCAAGTGGTGGTGGGAATGGGCCAAGATGGGTTGGATGGGCCCAAAAATCCTTCTCTAGGAAGCAAGTAAGCCCGATTTGATCAATTGGGCTAAGGAAGGCCCAAAGCTAATATCTAATAAATGAGTGAGGATGTATCAATCCAGGATCCACATCCTCTCCCGCCTGAGTTTGGGCGGGAGACTTGGCTGCCCGAATGGATGGTCGTCACCTGGTTCTCGAGTGGATTCGAACCCTTCATCCGAGCCAACATCCCTATGGGGCTTAGCTTGTCAGGTCAGGTGTGGGCTCGGATGGAGGGCTCAGATCCATCCGAGAGCCATGTGGCGGCCATCCATCCGGGCCGCCAAGTCTCCCGCCTAAAGTCAGGCGGGAGACGATTTCTATACATCAAACCATTTCAACTAACGATGAGGAATTCTGAGATCGTGATAGAATGAATGTAACTAATTCAAAAGACAATTAGTTTTTCCATATTTAATTGTAAAATCACAGAAAATGGTTTCTACATTATTATCCATGTGGGTTACCTGTAGGCAGATCCGCATCCTCTCCTCCCAGACCACTGGGAGGACAGTGGCAACCTATCCCGGATGGTTGCCACGTGGCTCTCGGTGAATCCGAGACCCACGTCCGAACCGACACCCAGCCGACAAGCCAAGTCGACAGAAGGTGTCGGCTCGAACGTGAGTCTCGGATTCACCGAGAGCCACGTGGCAACCATCCGGGATAGGTTGTCACTGTCCTCCCCGAACCACTGGGAGGAAACAATGTAAATCCACTTGTAGGCTGCACAAATATTTAACAAATGGTAAGTCAAATGTGCTTGAAATTTGATGTACACTTGGCAAATTGTGACATTCTTTGGATATCCAATATTAGATTTGCCACATCACTCTATCATTTGATATAAAAATTTAGCCTTGAAATATTTTATATATGTCCTCAGCCATTAGCATCCATAGGATCATAGTGTCCGAATTCCAAATTAGATATGGAAGACCTTGGAGAATAGGGATACAGAGGTGAATAGATGTATTCTTTGTAAAAGTATTTACGTGTAATGATTGTAATTTTGATTTCTGGAATGAAAATTTTATATCAAGTTTAACTCCGCAATTTATTCAAAAAATTCGTTACTGGCATAAAGCAAGCCAAACATGAAGGAAACTCCCATATTATCAATATATGTATGGAGAAGTATTCATTGAAATATGTAAGGACTCCATGCTCCGGCCATGCATGTAGTAACCTCAAGCTTAAATGATGGCTTGACAAAGAACAACACTATGGTCAGTGCAAGTGGGTGATCCTATGAGACTTGGGTGATACTCAATTAATTCACCTCAAGCTTGAAATGAAATGCTATAATTTGTTGAATGTCGTTAGCATGTTGCATGTGGCCCGTTAATATAATAAAGGGGTTGGCTGCTCTCCTCAATTTCACAAAGAATTTAGTGGTATGGCAAGCGCTACCTCACCTTATTAGTTGCCTAATGCATTAGATTGCTTCTTTATATATGAATTATCTCGAACTTATTGTACTATTTTATTTTCATTTAATGAATTATCTCGGACTTTTAGCAAAAAAAATTATATATGGGAATAATATTTTTGTGGGAATAATATTTTCGTCAAGCAATATAGATACCAAAATAAGTCGAAAATTAGAGGTGGAAGGTTGAAAAGAATAAAAGAAGCTGAAAAGAGTTTATTAAAACTATCAAGCTTTTATTTTAAGGAAAATTATACAGACATTCCTATTACTGTTATGAAACTACATAGAACTATCTTGTCTTCACAAAAGTCACACAGAATACCCCTCTAACAATGCTATCATACAATCTCACTCATACCGTTACTTCAACTTAACGGCAGAAGGTTAATTTTTTTAAGACGAAAATACCCTTAATGATGGAAGGTTAGATCTGCTTGGGTTCGAGTTAAGATCTTCATCCCAGATTACCAGGTACGGTTTTCCTCTTCAATTCTTCTGTTTTCTTGAACTACAAAGCTCTGTTGTCTTTTTCCCTTGATTTCTTGCATTTGGAGCTCAATCTGTGGGTTTTATAATGATTTTTAAGTTTCACTATTCGATTTTCTTGTTCTTCTATGAATTTTCTATTTCTTTGAGTGATTCTTTTGAAGTTTATCTCTTTATGCTAGAATTTTATCTTTTTTCACCATGCAACCACTAGTTTTGCTTCTTTTTATTGTTAGATTCCTTTTGTTTCCTGTAAAAAATTTACATTTTTCACTCACTGTTTTCCATTATTTTTCAACGAACTCGTCGAATATAGTCGATTGTTTGTTGATTTTGTAATCTTTTCGGTGATTAACACTCTCATTAACATGCAACCAACCTGGAGTTCAATCCAAGCCTTGGAACTCACCCAATTCATGTTCAACAAAACTGAAAATCCAGCGGATGAATTGTAACCCAGTTTCCTGTAGAATCTAATTAACATTGTGCTGAAAATCAATTATAAATGACATTATAATGATATGAAACTACTCTAGGAGAAAGACCAGGTTTCAGCCAAGTAGCAGAAATTGGTTCTCTCAATAGGACTGGTTTCAGAGACCAAGATTCTAGGAAAAGTGTCGGCTAGGGTAGGACTGCTCATGTCCAAAATCTTAGACGGAAAGAAAGAGAAATGAGAGATATTGAAGGACTTTCACCTCATTCCATTCATCACGCTCAGCCGACCAGTATGTGGTAATGGTAGTTAGCAATAAACAAAGGGGATTCAACAGATCTGAAATCTCCAATCGTTTCGCTCTTATTAGACTCAAATAAGTTTTCAGATTTGGTTTCTATTTGCCGTTTTATTTTTTTCTTAAGCTCTGTTTGGCTCTGTTCGTGCTCTTCCTTCAATCTCTTAACTTTATAGGGATCTGGAAGAAAACAAAAGGAAAACTCTACTATGTTTTTATTGTAAATTTATTTTCATTTCTTTGTGGGTTCTACAATCAACCCATTTAGAGAACACATCCCAGTAGGGTTTTCAGTAAACCTAATGAACTCCATACAAACATAGAACACAATGCAATCAGTTAAAGAAAGCAATGAAACATACCCATTCGCTGTAGATTGATTTCTGCCGTATTCCCCTAGATCTGAGTCTTTTATAATTTTCGACAAATTCCTATGTTTCTCTCTGATTATGAGAACAAGAGAGGAATTATCACCGTAACTGCAGGGACTCAAACCGTTGGTATATAAAGAATACCAAACCCAACACTGGTTCAGTCCCACAGTGAACTAGTTTGATTCATCTCATAATTAGACTAGGATTAGTCCACCTGTAAATTGGACTCCCACTGAACAACCGATGAACCGATTTAATAATTAATTATAGCCTACATATTATCTTACATTTATATGTGGAGATTACTGATAGCACGAGTGATCGAGTTATATCAGTTTGATTCACATCATTTGCCCCCAAAGTGGTTGAAAGAGGAGAAGAAGAAGATGTGTCATTCATTAAGGGTATTTTCGTTTTAAAAAAAAATTGACCCTCTGCCGTTAAGTTGAAAGTAATAGTGGGGTGAGATTGTATGATAGCATTGCTAGAGGGGTATTCTGTGTAGCTTTTGTAAAGACATGATAGTTCTGTGTAGTTTCACAATAGTATAGAGGGTGTCTGTGTAATTTTTACTTTTTTTTAATAATAAATAAGATTTTTTTTCCATTTATTTGTTTGCTTATATCGGTATACTAAAAGAGATCAACTCAATGGGAGCTGAATCTAACAACTTAATTTTATTGTTGTCAAACTCAATCATATGATTCTTAACCCCCCCCAAAAAAAAAAAAAAAAAAAAAAAAAAAAAAACCCTACTGATTCATGACCTAAAGTTATCACATTAAAATTTAAGAAAATGTTTATCTGGTCTGTCTCTTAACTAAGGGATTACATGGTTTCGAGTGTCCCACCCTAAAAAAGGCACAAAACTCCACTCCCCCTGGTATTCAAAGTTCCATCCATGCCCCTTGATAGTTCCTGTCCCTTGGATTTCTTGGTCTCCAGACGAGAAAATCTCTCCCCTAAAATTTACAGCATTAACGATCTAGAAAACGTAAAGGCTGACTATCATGAGGCAATTAATAAAAGGCCCAAAAGTAGAAATCAAGATATGCCTCTCCAAACGGCATATTTAGAGAAATTTTCCACACTAATTATGAATGTCGATGACATCATTGTAATGTTTTCTTGATGATATATACTTGAGTTCTAAATTCCTAGAGCAATTGCAGGGAGAGATTGGAAGGGTTAACTGGTACTACTTGATTGTGGAAACGAAAAGGGCTGAGAACTGAGTTTATTGAAGGGTATGTTGTGTTCTACCTTTTTTAGTTTTTTTTTTTTTTTTTTTCGATTCGAAAACATAGGTTGGCTTTTTCACTCACTTATTCACTTACAAACATTAAGGTTTTTCCATTGTTCAATCACTGGTCTTCTTTAGAATGCTTTGAGGCCTTTTTTTTATTTTATTTATTATTCTTTTTTTTTTTATCATGTTTGTCTTTTGTTCAATTGATTTCTTCTAATTAGTCACTATCATAAAATCTATAATTGAGTGAACTCCAAGTTTTGTAAGGTATTTATGAATACTTCATCAATCTAGGCTTTTATTAGTCATATATTTAATTCACTTTTTCAGATCAATTTTTTGTTTTGAGCTATAAAATTTGTATCAAATCTAAACATTGTGTGAGGATGTACTTGGTTTATAATGGATTGCACATAACATATAATTGCAAGTTCAAACGATCTTTGATGCATCCTCGATACCAATTGAAAATTGTAAGTTCAAACGATCTATAAAAGCCGTCTACTATTACCTATTGTCTTTGTTCTTATTAAATTCTTAAGATTTTTAAAAATCATATTAATATTTACCTTTTGGTTAATTGATTTCTTCTAATTAATCACTATCATAAATCTTCAATTGAGTGAAGTCCAAGCTTAGTAAAAGATCTATAAATAATTCGTCAATCTAGGCTTTTCTTGGTAGTAGATTTATTTTATTTTTTTTCCTTTCTATTTCATTTTTTATAATCAGTTTTTTGGTCGATCCCTAAATTTATACCAAATTTAATGGACATTGTGTGATGATGTGTTTGGTTTATAATGGATTGCACATAAGGTGGAATTGTAGGTTCAACTCCTCTATGCCACTCATCCTCTGATACTAATTGAATACTCGCTTCATTAATAGATTAAACAGTAAGAAAAGAAATACAAATGAAATTATAAATAGTGATATGTTCGATGAAATTATGCATAATTAACCTTGATGCTTCATCCTTTTTTGTACATTGTGGAATGCTCCTTTAGTCAAACAAATCATTGAATAGTAGTTGTCCACTTGGATTAGTCATTTGTCAATATTTATATTCATCTCTTATGTATGGTCCATTGTATACCAAATTTGTAGTCTTTCATTTTCAACAATCAAATATAATTATTTTTTTAACTTAAGAACTCCAAAAAAGCCCTTAACCCAAAGTATATAATTTCTTGGCTTACTATACAATGGACCATACATAAGAGAAGTGAGATTGGCTGGAACTTAGATATAAAGATAGATAATAATATGTAGAATTTGTTCACAAAATTTGAATGCCAACCCTTGACCCATGATATTGCCTAAAGCACCAGCCATAGAGATAACTTCAGTACTAGAGGGAATTACGTAGAATGCATGCAAATGTTTGTTTGATCAACATCTTTTATTTTATGAGTTTTAAATCATCTTCTGCTATGATCCTCTGCATTTCAGAAAGTGTTGTGCATTCTTGACTTATCAACCAATCCTTCTTGTTTTCACAATATATTGTTTTGTTTATGTCATGAGTTCATTGTGGAGTTCTTGCACCATGTTTTTATTGCAGAGGAAGCAAAACATGGCCAAAACTGATGAAACCAAGAAGCAAAAGAAGGCAAGTGAACCTACGAAAACAGCACCCTACTTTGCACCCCAGATTGTATTCAATATCCTCCTTTGGTTACCAATAGCCTCCCTTCTCAATGCATCTCTTGTATGCAAGGAGTGCATGGTACAGAATAATTTGCGACCCTAATTTCCTGAAAGCTTACCACCTTGATCTAGGATCTGCCTTGCTACTTCAAGAGCCAAAATTGAGTTACAATGAGACTTATCTTGTTACAATGAAAAGAGGCTTGCTTTCTAAAATAGCATCAGCTCGTCTTTGTTTCACAGAAAAGATTGTGGGTTCATGTAATGAGTATACATTATTACAACCTCAGGTAGAATACTCAGGCCTCTTTGTTGCCAACCTTGCTACCCAGAAAATCCTTAGCTTCCTGACTGTCCCTTGTCCCTTGGTGAATATCTCAACTAATATGGGATTGGGTTTAATCCTAATACTAAAGAATACAAGGTGGTATGTTTTGGAAAGACTACTGGATCTGATTACATGAATTGTGAGGTACTGACTCAAGGCTCTAGAACATGGACACCAATCAACCAATCTCTTGATGAAAATATTATTCCTGGACACTCAATATCCATTCATGGGTTTCTCCATTGGCATGGAAAGAATATCTCTACTGGTTATTTTGAAAAGATAATCTCAATGGACTTGAACAATGAGGAGTTTTTTTGGGACAATTGGGCCTAACATTTGCCTTCGGTATGGTCCTTGTGCTTATGATCTTCTTGAAATTGAGGGATGTCTTTCCCTGATCGAATATGAAGTAACCTGCCAAATTCAATTTGAGATTTTCAGTTTGAAGGATATTTCTGAAGGTAAATGGGAAAAATTATTCAGTATTTATATGGAAACTAACGAATACAACCCAATCCTATCCTTGGATGATCTAGATCTCTACTACGTTGGAAGTCTGTACAATGGGAAATACTTACTTTTTAAACAGCGTAAGAGATGGATGAAGAAAATGGACTCCTATGTTGTTGATCTCGAGCATCGAGAGATGAAGCCGGTGGAAATTGGTATCAAGATGTTATCTTCAGCTTGTAGTGCTCGCTCCATTGATGTGTCCACCTTGTGTTCATCATACTGATTTTGATTAAGTCAGATATGCATGTAGTGAGAAATGTTGAGCATGAGTGGTCCTTTGTAGCAGTGAACAAACATCTTTGAGATTCAATAATAAATGCCTGGACTAATATTTTCAGGTTTAAATCTTTCATGTTCTTCTTATCAATCAACTGAATTGTTATGGATCTTGTCTTGCCCCAGATGATAAGATGGTTGATCTGGTAAAATAAACCTTTGCATGTCCTTGGTTTGTGTTTAGAGACTGGGTCTAACTGCAAATGAAAGTGTGTTGTTCTGAACAGTCTTTAAGTGGTTTTGATTGGATTACAGGGCTGCTTGTATTAGGTATGCTTAAATATTTTACTGTCTTCATATTTGGTTTTATGTGTTTTCATCAGTTGTATTCTTGTTTGGAAGAATTTTCTAATGTTCATCGAGTGTTAGGATATCTTGATCCTTTGCTCTCTTTAGGTGTATTCTTCTTTAAGGTCTCTCTCTCTCTCTCGCTTTGGTTTCTGGATTTCTATTTTCTCTTCTGTCTTGTTTGTCTTGTCTTCTAAAAAGTGAAACAGGGAAGGAGCATTCCTAGCCTTTGGGTAATGGGACCTACTAATTACATTGTTTAAGCGGGTAGACGGGTTCATGGACCAAAGAGAGCTGGAACTAGCCCATAGGTATGTAGCCCTTTTGTTAGGCTTGTAATATGGGCTTTAGCCTACCCACCCACATGGTTGTGTTATTACCACAACTAAGATATACAATGCCCACTTTAACATGGTGGGGCTGCAGTGCGTGCATAGGCCTCACCTCCTCCCCCCCCCCCAAAAGAAACAAAGACCGAAGGGTATTTTGGACATTTTAACATGAATAAATTGATTAGAATAGGTACTTTCTTCCAGAGAGCAGAGAAATGAAGCGACAGGATTATAGGATAGGGTCTTATCGGTAATTCATAAATAGGGAAAGCAGGTTTTATGTAGGATTGAGGGTGAATTCTGCTAACAACAGTATGAGATACTTGATTTGCTAACTAGAAAAACTTTTGCTTAATTATTTAGACCGAATTAAATCTTGATTTAGATCAAACAAATACAGTCTTAGAACTAGAAACCTAAAACCCTAAAATGTTTCGTACTCTCTTTCATTTCTTGAGTCTTCCACTTGTTTCATCGATGATCATCCTCGTTTACATAGGTAATCACAAGCCTAATAAGAGTATTTTACAATCCTTAAGGTATATATCTAATCTACAACATGAGAATAAAAATGGATTCAAAACCCTAAATCTCTCTATTTTTGTTCATACTATGACCTGAGCTCGTTAAAACCTTTTTTCAGTCGATTTACATAAGACTGATTATGAATCAAGATCGATCAAATATTACTTACCCAAAACAAAAAGACCTATCAAATATAAATGTGTTCATACGTCACTGATGAAGGACGAATTAACTAAATGAACGGCAACCAGCTTGATGAAGGACGAATTAACTAAATGAACGGCAACCAGCTAAATGAACGGTGACACTTTGATGTATTAAAATGATAAAAACTGATTAAGCTCAACCATGACCATAAGACCACAATCAAAACTGACCGATTGACACCTTGTTCACATGCAAGGTTTCCGAGTACGATTTCCATTTTACTTCTTTGTTACACAAATTTCGAACTACCCGTTCCCACTCCATTCGAACACCAAAACCGATGAGTAAAGGAATTGCCCTACACGGTCGGGGGAAGTCAGTAATGCACCAATGCCAAAGCTCTAAACCCCCACGGACTTCATGCTGCTCAAATAATCCTTACCATATCAGTTTATTATACTAACAAAAATCAGTTATAGGCTGGCCCACATAGGTCTCTTATCCTCACGTGAAGTCCGCGTTTAGCACCTCCACCCTCCCAAGTCCCACCCAAAACCCTCTTCAAGATCCAAAAGCACGTGTGATATTACTCTCTATATTTAGGGTTTCCCTGCATTCACTTCTGTCATCCATCACCTTCAAACCTTCACATCTAATCATCAGTAGCCATGAAGAATAACACCTCTAGCATCTCTTCTCCATTCCTAACCCTCCCATGGGGTGTTACTCCTGACTGGGCAGCCACCAGTCTTGGTGGAACCCTAATAAGCTTCAGCCAACCAACCACTGCACTTCTCATCCTTGTTTCCCTTCTGCTCATTGTCCAATTTCGATCAGAACTGATGATTCATAAGAAATCTAGG
Organism: Protea cynaroides; assembly: GCA_028583415.1. Lineage (NCBI taxonomy): Eukaryota > Viridiplantae > Streptophyta > Magnoliopsida > Proteales > Proteaceae > Protea > Protea cynaroides. The sequence goes on from CM053276.1 coordinate 125,552,310, forward strand.
GTAGCTCCAGCTCCACTCCCACCGGGTCCAGCACCATGGCCTATCGTCGGAAGCATCCCAGAATTATTCCGAAAAAAGCCAGTTTTCCGGTGGATACTTGGGCTCATGAAGGAAATGAATACTGAAATTGCTTGTTTTCGATTCGGGAGCGTGCATGTAATTCCAGTTACTTGCCCGGAGATTGCTAGAGAAGTCTTGAAAAAACAAGATGCTATATTTGCTTCGAGGCCCATTACAATGGGGACTGAGTACTCGAGCCGTGGGTTCTTGTCCATAGCTGTTGCACCATGGGGAGATCAATGGAAGAAGATGAGGAGGGTGGTGGCTTCTGAGGTTATCAACCCTGCAAGACTCAGATGGCTCCTTGAGAAAAGAAGAGAAGAAGCTGATAATCTTGTCTACTATGTATACAACCAATGCACTAGTGGTGCAATTGTGGATGTAAGAGTTGCAGTTAGGCAATATAGTGCCAATGTCATTAGGAAGATGATGTTCAACAAGAGATACCTTGGGGAAGGAAGGATGGATGGAGGACCCGGTGTTGAAGAAAGAGAGTACGTCGACGCGCTCTTCACTGTTCTTTCGCTCTTATATGCATTTTGTGTATCGGATTACATGCCTAGTTGGAGAAGAATTGATTTGAATGGACATGAGAAGATCATGAAGGAGGCAATCAAGATTGTTTATAAGTACCATGACCCTATTATTGATGAGAGGATTCAAGAATGGAGAGAAGGGAAGAAGAAGGAAGCTCAAGATCTTCTTGATGTCCTTATTTCAGTGAAAGAATCAAATGGAAAGCCATTGCTGTCCACAGAAGAGATCAAAGCTCAAGTTGCTGTATGTTTCTAACTGCATGTTCATTTTTTTTTGTCTTCCTTAGTCAAATTTGTGATATGGAGTCTGGACTCAGGCCCATTATATCCACATGAAGCCCAAAATAGGCCCATTTATATATAGATGGGGAGTTTTAGAGAGAGAGAGAGAGAGAGGACTTTGGTAGTTTGTTCAAGTCTTGTCCCTAACATATCTTTTTTTTTTTTGCAGGACTTAATCTATGCCGCAGTGGACAATCCATCTAATGCAGTTGAATGGGCTTTAGCAGAGATGATCAACCAGCCTGAGATGCTTCAAAAAGCTACTGAAGAAATTGAAAGGGTCGTCGGAAAAGAGAGGTTTGTTCAAGAGTCTGACATACCGGAGCTGAATTACGTCAAGGCATGTTGTAGGGAAGCCTTCCGGCTGCACCCAATTGCCCCCTTTAACCTTCCACATGTCTCCAATGCTGATACAACGGTCACGGGTTATTTCATTCCTAAGGGTAGCCATGTCCTATTAAGCCGAATCGGTTTGGGCCGGAACCCTAAAGTTTGGGATGACCCACTCAAGTTCAAGCCCGAGCGTCATTTGAAAGATCCATCTGTTGAGGTTGATCTGGTTGAGTCGGAGCTGCGGTTCATCTCGTTTAGCACCGGGAGGCGTGGCTGCATTGGGGCTACACTCGGATCTGCCATGACTGTTATGCTGTTGGCTAGGCTTCTGCAAGGGTTCAGTTGGGGAGTACCCCCTGGTGAGTCAAGGATAGAGCTCAATGAGTCAATAACTGATCTCTTCTTGGCTAAACCCCTGCTTGCCCATGCTAAGCCACGTTTGCCAGTGTATGCTTACCCTATACAGTAGAATAATTCTTGGAGTGAGAATTGATTTGAAATATATTTAAACATATATATAAAAGGGACAGGAGAGAGAGCGCCCCAATAATTTTTTCCTTCTGCAGTAACTGAATTATTCACTGGAAATTGTATTTTTTGTGATTTTGTCTTAATTTTTTTCTTCTGAAATGGATGAATTTCTCAATGGAATCTCTCTCTCTTTCTCTCTCATAAATCCTCTTCACCCCCCCTCTTTTTTTAAAAAAGAAGATAGAAAAGAAATCAAATGGAGATAGGATTGATTTAGGGAGGTCTCAATTCATATCACGGAGGCTAATTCACCATGTTTATCCAATCCCAGCCCAATTCGTCATAATTAAATTATTTTTAATTAATTTATGATTTTTTTATTCTTTTTACAAAAGTACTTGAATTTGAGAAAACAATGTTAAACTTGGCTCAATTGCACCCCTTGCGTAGCTAGTTGCCAATCGCCATTATTCTTTATAATTAATTTAAAATTCTCAAAAGTTATTTTAAGAAACTAAAAAATGGTTTTCAAATTCAATTTAAAAATAAAATTGTCTTGTAAATACATGGATTCACATCGTCTCCTCCTAGTGGTTCTGGGAGGATGCGGCAGTCTTATCGGATGACTGACACGTGATTCTCGGGTGAATTCAAAACCCATGTCCTAACCGACAACCCCTGTCAGCCCAGATTGATGGCTGGGAGTCAACTTGGACGTGCATCTTGGATTCACCGAACCACATGTTAGCCATCAGGGTAAGGCTGTCGCTGTCCTCCCAGACTGGGAGGAGAGGATGCGGATCCATAAATACACATGTAAATGACATGATTTAGTATTACAGAAAAAAAAATATATTTTATACTAGAAAAGTAAAAACATAAAGTTTCAAAATTTTTTTCCCACAATCTCATTACAACAAGATTTTCCATTACAAGCAATAAAGACATATTTATCATGGAATTGAAGCTCTTTATTATTAGAAAAATTTCATCTAACCCCCAAAAACTATGTCAAATTCGATCTACTACCTAATGGTTTCCAGATATTCTAACCGGTCCCATTTAACTGACAGAATGGACTGAACATATGAGTAGACATTTTTACCCTTTCTATTTCAAACTTTAAAACATTAAAATGAGATAAAGTTACTAATTTGTCCTTTCTTTAAAACATTAAAATGAAACTTTAAAACATTAAAATAAAACATTGAGTTATGGGAATAGTTAAGAATTTCGGCCGGAATATTTTGGATTTTAGCTAACCCGAAATGATATTGGGTATCGACCATAATTTTTTATTTCGGCCGAAATATTTCGGTTTTTGGTCTATACGAAACGAGATGTGCTCTCGATACCAAAAATACAAAAACTCGGCTAAAATTTCAGTTTCGACCATATTTTCGGTCGAAAAATATGGTCGAAACTCACTGACATGGTCTGGGTAAAATAAGATGTGAAACCCATCTCTAGAAAAGATTTCACTGGATATAGACCATGATGAGATTTACAGGGAGGATACACGTTCTATAGCTCTCCTCTGCCTTCTTGTCCTCTGCTTCATCGCTGCATACTCTGTCTCTTCTACTTCCCTCTACTACGACGAGCAGGAATCTCTATATCAAGTGTTGGATTCAATCAACTCCGGCATTGATTGTCGATCTCTCTTCCCTGACGACCTCTACAACTCAGCTCCTCATGGCATCGTCTGTGATTATTTCTCAAACGAAAACTGTACCATTACGCCTCACATGCATCACAGAGCTCAACTTCGGTTACGTTTCAGATTTCTCTCTTAACCCTCCTTGCACTTTTAATTTCATGCTTTCCCCTCGACTCTCCTCCTTCATCTATCTTTGCAAGCTTTTCTTCTGCAGATGTTTCACAGAAACCCAGGTTTCTTTCCCTGGGTTCCTCTCAACCTTGGGTTTTACCTTAGAAGAACCTGTGTTCATCGAAAATCCATCTATGGTCGGGACTCTGACTGGAAAGCTCAGCAATTTCAGGCATCTCAGGAGGTTTATTCTCACCGGAACTAGCGTTTCTGGAGAAATCGTGAATTCAGCTCCTCTGGTTTTCCAACAAAAATTGCAGGGAACATCTTCAACAATGACGGATACTCATCTGTCGGTCGAGCAATCGTGAATTCAGCTGTCAATGACACTTCCACTAAGTACCGATTTCCTTCTACGATCACATCTAGGTATTCATAATCTCCAGTTAGAAATCGTCCAATTTTCTCCCATTTTGATTAGAGACCTGCATCAAGACCTCTCTGGCTTAATCGACTCATCAACGGACGTTTCAGACTCGGTAACGAATCCGTTCTGAGAGATTTGATAGCTATTCTCAGGTACAAAACAAGTGCTTCTTTATCTTCCTTCAAACAAAACCATTCTCTGCAACTCACCGCCGTTGGTTTTAGGTAAAGGTGTTTTTTAGTTTGGGGGCATTACGGTCTTTTACCTTTAGAATAAGGGCAATATTGTCCTAATATTTGCAACTAACGGAACTCTACTAACAGGTGGGGTCTCTTTGATTAACGGTGGAAAATTTTTGGGAGGTAGATGAGACATTTGAAAACTTTTTGGGTGGTAGATGAGACTTTTGAAATTGTTGGGGGTTAGATCGAATTTGACATAGTTTTTGGGGGTTAGATGAAATTTTTTCTTATTATTATTACCAAAAAAAGAAAAAAAAAAGGTTTTTATTATTATCAAAAAAAATATATATATATTAGTATGCTTCATGACTTCAGGTGACCATACTCCAGTTAGTCTTTAGTCACCCTTTCTGCTGCATGAAAAAGAACTTAAATGGTCTTTTGGGTCTTCCATATGTTTGCAACCTCTGATAACGAGTTACTGGAAGAACCATCATCCCTCAACACCTTAGCTGCTTCATCCTTGAATTCTATCATCTTGCTTCGAACTTTCATTCCTTCTTCCCCCTCCATTAAGCTCTTCACCACTTCTGCAATCTCTTGTCGCCCTATTAAGCCCTTCTCTTCATCAACTTTGGGTCTTAATGCCACCTTCACATCCTCCACCAGCATCACTGCATTCATTTTTTGTTCTGCAAAGAGTGGTCAAGCAATCAGTGGCACACCATGAACTACACTCTCCAAGATTGAGTTCCATCCACAGTGAGTCAAGAATCCTCCGGTTGAGTCATGACTCAGCACTTGGATCTGTGGAGCCCATGAAGGCACCACCAAACCCACCTCTTTAGTCCTCTCTAAAAACCCCTCAGGCAAGAAACCTAACGGGTCCTCCTTGCTTTGGACAGTGAAATATGCTGCATCAACTGCCCCTCTAGTTGGGCTCTTAATAACCCACAAAAATCTATGCCCACTCAGCTCCAATCCTGAAGCCAATTCCTGAAATTGTTCCAATGGAAGGACCCCACCAGTACCAAATGACACAAATAGGACTGACCCAGATGGTTGATTATCCAACCATCTCATGCACCCACTGGGATCATTCCCATCAGATGAACCGGTTTGTATGACTGGTCCAACCGGGTATATAGGTGGTGATATATATATATATGAGTGTCAATTTTGATAAACCGAATCAAAATCGACCGATAAAATTTCAAAATGGATTGAACCATAGGTAAGTGATTCGATTTTAATTTTAAAATATATACAATAATTTATTCGGTTTTGATTCTAACCGAGAAACAATCTGTTGCAAATCAATAAACTGAAATAAATCGTTAAATCAATTGAAGGTTATAATATCTCTTATTCTCTTTTCCTCTTGTGCTTTCTCATGCTATAGAGGAGAGACCAATTAGGAATCAAATAAATCAAACTGATTATTAATCAGTTTTGATTTGAAGAATTAAAACCGATGATTTTCTCTAATTGAATTAAAATCGAACCAATAAATTAAAACCAAACCAACCAACAACCTTACTTATCGGTGTATGTGTGGGAAAGCGGGTGTGAATGAACCTATCTTAAAATAGGATTGGGATCCTCTATAGTGAGGCCAATCCTATAGTGAGGATCACACCGACTCAAAATGGATCGACATGTAACTCGTTCCACTCAAACCACTTTGAATGGGTGAGATCCTCACTACAGGGGTGACCTCACTACAAGGATCGTTTTCCCTTAAAACATGTGTAGGAGAGAGTGTGTGAATGAACTTAGCTTAATTTTAAGTATCAAAAGAGTGAAGAGTTTGGATTACTTGCATGTACATGTAATCTTCAAGGGATTCCATCACCATCGACATGGTGCGGGACCCATGGTCCCACTATCTCATTAAAAGGGATAAATCTGTGTAGTGATTTGAGGAAATAAATCTATGGAGTAATTCATGAAGATAAATCTCTAGAGTGATTCACAGAGATAAATATGTGGAGTGATTCACGGAGATAAATATGTGGAGTGATTTAAGGAGATAAATCACAAGAGTTTAAAATTACAAATTTTAAAATACAGACTTCAAAGAGATGTGGGAACTAGTACATAAGAGTTCTTGCTTCACTGAGTTTGTCTATTATTATAAATATGTCATTAAACTATCTTTTTAGTTTTTCTCATGAATTGTCTAGATGTGCTAAAAATAGTTATATTTGAGGTTGCATGTGCCATGGCCTATGTAGTGCATGTCTGCCTTCCCCACAGTTCCCATGCTAGCCGCTGGCCTGCCTACGCACCCCTCCCTCCTTCAAGGGGAGCAGGATTGTCTATAGCAATCTAGTGTTGCAGGATTGATCCTGGTCATTAAGAGTGCATCGGGACACATGATGTCACACCCCAATTCTGGTCAAACTAAAAGTGTGATTGAACCGTCAACGAACCAACAATTCAAATCAAGTTCTCAAAAGACTGTGTCAACAATACAAACCAACGCATAGCATCCGACAATCATAATACATAAAAATAACAGTGGAAGTCTTTATTAAATGAACTGAGAGTCTAAGTGATAATTAAATAAATCCAATTATTCAAAGTTTACCAAAACGTAAATAATATCTTATTACAAACTTATAAACCCGTACAAAATGACAATTCTCCTAAAGATAAACATAGTAGAGGCACTCACATGAGGAGTCATGTTCGCTCTCCACTAACTGCACATCAAGATCCGTCATTCATCCATATGAAGGCGTATTGATGTAATCCTCCACAATAATACCTGCATCATTAAGGCTCTCTTTGGTTTGTATTATATAATGTATTATGAGTTATTTGTGACAAATTAATTATGATAATAGATTATGAGTAATAAATAATGATCGTTTGGTACCACTAAATATTATACATTATATAATGAGAAATATAAACAATCACCTAATAGATTATTCTAATAATAATAAACGGCTACTCACCTATTTGTAGATAATGAATTATATTGATTTATTTTAATTATAAATAGACATTATAAATCATACCAGACAATCATGAATTTTATAATATATTATATAATACATTATATAATACAAACCAAAGAGAGCCTAACTAAAAAGAAAATGATATCGTGGGGTGAGCTCATAACTTAACTCAGTAAGAAATTAAACAATGCAACAATTAATATATAAGAGATAACATTCAATCATTTGGGTCTGGTAAAGTTTGCAATATGCTATGGTAAGGATAGGCTACAATCGCACCGCCATACACGAAAATGTGAGCACACCCAACGGTCAAGCTCCAACCAAAAACGTTGTCGCCCCACATTACTTATTATGAGAGAGAGAGATAGAGCTAGAGCATAACGGCAGGCTATAACCAAACCGCTAGCTCCCCCCTTGATACTTTGCCTCATACTGGCCAGTATATACACCCCTACTGATGAGGGCTTGCAAACTGGAGATCTGTCACTAACCAATCCTACATGTCATCACAAGTGTATCCATGGCCCTACCCCAGGATCTCTCACTACGAGATAGAGATTGAGCTAGAGCCTAGCGGTAAGGCTACGACCAACACTGCCAGTACCCCCCTGATACCCTGCCTCACACCAAGTACGCTAAAGTAGATGGTGATACAAAGCAGTGTCAGTGCGATGAATGGTCCAAGGCTCCAACCTCTTTCCACTCACCACACCAACTAAACAAACACATGCGCAACACCAATCTCATCACAGTAGAAATAATATGCATGAACAATAATAACGAATATTGGATGATATATAAAATGCACAGTACACCAAACAACATAAAGGTTTATTGATTAATTAACCAGTTAGTTTCGGGTTCTGTCCCTCACCTGTTGAGTATGTTAGACACTCTTTGAGCTGCAGAGACTAGTCTTGCTCACTCACAAGTCCTAATAAACAATATGATTAAATTAAGTTAAATCTTGATACTTGATGTTATTCAGATTCTATGTCCAGAGGCACTGCCCGAATGGATATAGTCCCATCAAACAAATTCTGAGCATTTTGTGAGTATGTTCAGTGGCATGTCCAGTTTGACAATAGCCACATCGAACATTTCCTCTGGTCAACTCCCAGAGGCTTCCTGAATATGACCGGAGGTGTCACCAGTGTCACCCTGTGTGCCACCAATCAATTCACTGGTGTCACTCTGTGTGCCACCGGAGAACACACTAGACATTGTCCAGGTTGTCTCTCCGTCTATCTTTCTCCAGAGTCGATCCCTTGACTCATTTTAGGGTTCATCCTACACCGTTCTATGGCCAGAGATATGTTAGGGTTATGTCTTCCACTGTAACCCTAGTTAACTACAACATTCTTGTTACTGGATCTTTGTGAACCATTCAAACAATAAGATCCCTTAACGTAGTGGGATTAGTCAATAGTCATTAATGGCATTGATCCCAGTCTAGTACATATTCAATCCTTTCTACCAGGCTTGAGGCCTTACGGTAGGTTTTGTGAAGGTGTTAATGGAAACCGACAGTGAACTCTCACTAAAAATCCTCTGCACTGCCTTCTTCTCCTTCACAGCTTCTCTCTTAGACCTCTCTCAAGCTCTAGGATTTCAGAAAAGCAAACAAGGAGATCTAATTGAAGGAGAAGGCCCTTATATAGAAAAGAATTTTCTTTTAGGAGACTCTCCTATGTATAGAAGGACTCCATGCAGGGTTTTGGAGAGTGGGTCCCACAAACAGTTCGTACACACACGAATTAGTTTGTCTGGTGGCATTGTTCGGTGGCAGAGCCTGACGATTGGACAAACTGAACCAGTCAGACTAGACAAAGTATAAAGTAGATAGTTTCCATACCTTGACGCGTGGCTTCGTCATTCGGCTATCTAGTCTCACCCGGTTATGATGGAAAAACCTATCACGGCACGATAACCAATGTTAGAACGGGTTCGTGGAGTGTGGATTTTACACTTAACCGATGCACTTTCAATGCCCAGTATCAGCACTGCTATATTAGAGTGCCATAGACTATTTCCCCCCTCTCAAGGTACCTCTTTAGTTTTTTACATTTTTCCAGAAGGAGGCATCACCTCCCTGTAAGCATTCTATTCTTGCCACCTCTTTCCTGCCATTCTTGACTCACTTGGGCCACTCATCCCCTACCCATAGGAACCTGAACATGCCATTTATGGGTCACCCTATCTCAGTTTTCCTTTAGGAGTCCAAACCTACCATAAATAGACCTCCTAATGTCCAAATCATTGGTTGAGCCCAAACATGCCATTTTAGGGTCACCCCTGAGTCATCTCTCCCCTTAGGGTTAAACCTGTCATAAATGGGCCCTCTGAGTCACACTTTGTCTGAGTTAGAAAAATACCATATAAGGATTACCCTGTGTTAAATCCCCTTGGATCCAAAACTGCATTATTTAGGTCATCTGGAACCATCTTTGGACCTAAAACCATCAATTACCACTTCAAGGGTATTTTGGTCAAAATTGATTGAACTTTGTCAAAATTGATTAAAATCGGTCAAAATTGGTCAAATCTAGTCAACTAGCCCATATATAGTCAATCTAGACTAAGGGTGTCAACGGGCCGGTCCGGACCGGTTTCGGTCTGGGCTGAACCAGTGTCGGGTTTTATAAGCCCAGCCCAAAACATGTCCATTAAGAGTTCGGGCTGGGTTGGGCTGCGCTGGACACAATAACTAACGGGCTGGTCCAGTGTCGGTTTGTTATCGGGCTGGGCTTATTGAGGTGATTTCGGGCTGGTTCGGTTTGGACCGGGCTTATCAAGCTTATCAGACCTATTTTATATGAAAGACATATAACCTATTTTATTATTTCTATCTATAAAATTAGCATCATTCCTTCTATATGTAAGTAATTCAGTAAATTGTAACAATTACATACTCTTTTCAACTATAGATTCATATAATCTTTCGGATCAAGAAGTGAACTATAATAGTGTAATATAATCCATCAAAATTTAAAACCATTAAAATTAAAAAACTGGGCCCAAATGAACCTTACCGGTGTTCTGGTTGGGTATTATTGATTCAGGCTAGTTCGGGCTTCTTAAAGGGTCGGTCCGGTCTGGTTTCGGTCTGGACTGAAACGGTGTCGGGCTCTACAAGCCAAGACCGAAACCTGTCCATTAAGGTTCGGTCCGGGCTGGGTTCGGGTTATATCGGGCCGACTCGGTCCGTGCTACCGAGCCGGGCCCATTTTTGACACCCTTAATCTAGACCATCCATTGTGGTCCCAGGTCCATACTTTCCATTTTAACTCATTTGGACTTATTGGTACCCGTAAGATCAAACCTGACTCATTTAAAGTCATTTTTCATCACAGAACTCATTTTTGCCCATTATGAGTTGCTAGTATCTCCAGTAAAAATTTTATGAAAATTGAAGAAGGTGCAAAAAATGACTTCCCAAGAGATCACCCATCCTAAAATTACTTTAGCCCAAGCACGCTTAATTAAGACTGTAAGCAAACCTTCCCAGGAGTGGGAACTATACAACAAGGATCAAGTAAAACCTGTATAATTTTTTGTTAAAACTATATCTGCCATACCTGCCAATACAACCTCTTAAAGAAACATAAACAGCGAAAGTCTTCATTAAACATAAATATTTACATAGTCGGTGACCAAGAGACTAACCATAAGAATCTGCTTAATTAACATTCTATACATAACAAAACAAAAGAGAGTGTGGGCTTACAACTCAAAAACCAGCAACCACAACCAATATACAATATAAAAAAGAAACATTGATTTTCAAAATATTAACATCCATGTATAATTTTTGCCAAGGGGACTAGGCTCCCACTTGAACTTTCATCTACAATCTTCCTCATTACTATCTCCTTCATTTTGATATGTAAACATGTAAAACAATTGGGGTGAGCTTTGACTCACTGAGTAAAAATCCATCTTGACAAGCAAGCATACTTACCATTGTAAAACAATCATTATATAAACACGTGACATGTATCTTTAGGTATGATAGTGTATAAGAAACTAATGCATTAACAGATATATATAGTGTTCATCACTAGTTCACACCTGTTCTATTGTTTACACATCATTCAACATCTTTTAATAGCATGTAACATGATATCTTACATAAGTTCACTGTTTCTTGCTTCAACTAGTAAAAACCAACGAAATTTTCTTGTGTCTTGGTTATACACTCTTATTTCATTAACCCATCCACTACCTGACATTCTTTTCTTGATTCTTGCATTTACTTGTCACTGGTCTTAACAACATGGTTCTCATTATAGGGTTCTCTAGAGTTCTTCCCCTAAAATTCTTGCTTCTTGTTCTTGATTTTGACTCAACAGATTTCACCCCTCATAGGCTATCGTATCTTGTCATCATGCATGGACTCACCAGAATTTACCCTCCTCGGGCTACCGTATCTTTTATTCGTAGACAAACTCACCGGATTTCACCCCCCTAGGGTTACCGTATCTTGTCTTCAAATTCAGACTCACCGGGTCTCACCCTTCCTAGGTTACTGTATCTTGTCACCACGTATCGACTCACCGGATTTCACCCCCCTTAGGGTTACCGTATCTTGTCTTCGTAGATAGACTCACCGGATTTCACCCCCCTTAGGGTTACCGTATCTTCTCTTCAAACTCAGACTCACTGGGTCTCACCCTTCTTGGGTTACCGTACGTCACCATGTATAGACACACTGGTTTTCATCTCTTGGGCTAACGTATCTTGTCACCATGTATAGGCTCACCGGTTTTTAACCTCTTTGGGCTACCGTATCTTGTCATCAAGATAAAACTGAGTTACAGGTCACCGGAGATCGTCAGGGGTTTGCAAGTCATCGAAGGAGGCGAGGGGTTGCAGGTTGCTGGGGTGGGGCGGGGAGGGAGATGATCTAACACACCCTTTTTTATATCTTTTTAAATTAGATTATAGATTTTGAAAAAGATGTTTTATAACTTTGAAGGTAATATTGTCCTAAAAACATTGGTGATGATGAATCTCATCACCAAATTGAATAGAGGTGGGAGACATTTTCTGTCAAGTTGGGGGTGGTTGCCTTTTAGGTATCCTACAGAGGAGGTGGGAGAAATTTTTCCTAAAAAAAAAAAACATACACACGCCCCTTCCCACCAACTCTAATAATTTAGAATAGAGAAATTATCTCTATACTTTAAACTGTGAAGTGATTTAAGGAGATAAATTTATGTAGGGATTTAAGGAGATAAATATATGGAGTGTTTCAAGGAAATAAATTTGTGGAGTGATTCACGGAGATAAATTTGTGGAGTGATTTAAAAAGATAAATCACAAGAGTTTGAAATTAAAAATTTTAAAATACTAACTTCAAAGTTCAAAGAGGGGTGGGAACTCTCACATAGCAGTTCTTGCTTTATTTAGTTTGTCTATTACTGTAAATATGTCATTAAACTGTCTTTCTAGTTTTTCTCATAAATTGTCTAGATGTGCTAAGGGTGTTAAAAGGTTTATAATTGGTTTAACGGCCCGGTCTAGTGCGATACAATGTATAAGAGGGTAAAATCAAAATCAAACCAATTAACTAAACGGTCTCAAAATTGAAACCAGAACCGATTAGTAATCGATTTTAATTTACCGATTTTTAAATGGTTTTCCATTAATCGATTCTGCTTGTGGTTTATAAATAGTTTAACGCATTGGCTATTATTCGATTTTTCATAAATAAATAAAAAATGATTCAAAAGGGAAGGAGAAAGTCGAGATTCGAGAGAGCGAGACTATTGTTATTCCTAATCACTAATGCCTATTATGTTTTTCCGTTTTAATTTTATGGTTTAAGCTTTTGGGAATTGGCTTTGGGTCTTGGGAAATAATATATTAATTGGGGTTGGGCCGTTGGAGTCTTGGGAAAATAAAATATTAAATTATTAATAGGGATTGACTAATGAGATTTCAGTTTACTAGTGTAGCTTTTAGGGAATTAAATGGTTCACATTTTATTCGGTTTAATTAGATGATAGTTTTTGTATGTTTTATAGATTGTAAGGTTTCTTTTATATAAATTTGTATTTATGTGTTATTATTTATTTGTTGTATTTATGTCTATTGCATGGTGAATCTATGCGCGTATTTTTACTCCAAGGCTACAGTTTAAACACGTATTAAAGGCATACCGTGATAATGACATGCGTATTTTTTTATACCAGATTCATGGTCCACTTATTGAAGTCTAAACCCATTTAATACTTGTAAATATTCATGTCCAAATTTTTGCTGTTCATGAACTTACTAACTATGATCCAAACTTAGCCCAATTTGTCATAATTTAAATTTTTTTAATAAACTTAAATACTATTTAAATTCTTAATTTTAAGGGAGTTAGAGATTCTATTCTACCCCATCCTGGTATGGAAAAAAATGTTTTTCTTTTTGAAGAGTGGATAAATTCTCTTGGATAGATTCCTTCTTTTCTTAAATCAATGTCACTTGAAGGATAAAGAAAAGAAAAGAGAAAAAAAAACACAAAATAGGGAATAAGAAGAAAGATTCATGATGATCTTTCCATTTGTGAAATCCCCTTAATTTTTTTCTTTTGCTTTCATAATCTAGTGTTTTTTGAGTCTTAAACAAAAAAGACTTTCTCCACGGCAATGTCAATCTAAGTGGATTTATTCACTCAAAAAAATATCTAAGTAGATGTGGATGTGTTTGCTGATGAGAAGCTTTATTTCATATCTGGTTTCTCATTCCTCTCTAACACTCTAACACAAGGACCAAAGCTGCAATGCTTCCAAAAGCCTCACCTTGCTACTCAAAATAAAGTGAAAGCAACTCCACTAGAAATGACTCCAACTCAAACTTTAAAACCTCCAGATAGCAAGGAAGTTTAAAGAATAAGTTACTAGCAAAATTCACACCTTACCTTCCTATTACTTCATAAACACCTGCTATGCACTATTAAAACTAGAATTAATATTCCTGCACTTCTATGCAAGTTCCTTAACCAATAAAATTTCTGGTTTCCTCTGTTTTCTTAACAAAACTCTACATTTGGTTAGAAACTTAAAATTAGAGTTGTGAAACTTCGAATTGCCATTCAGAAACCTCAAAGTCATTGTGAAAGAATCCTCAAGCATACAATCTTGAAGGGTTAACCCTAGTTAACAATTTTTCTCAATTCTTATCATGGTTTTCCATACCCAATGACAAACAATGAACAGTAATTTTTCTCAATTCTTATCATGGTTTTCCATACCCAATGACAAACAATGAACAGTTTTACTGTTCATCGTCTTCACCCTTCGAATAATGAAACCTAGGTCCAAAAATCCTACTACACTCTGCCATTCCAACATGAATTGACATCAAAATACAACTACAAAATAAATTTACCTCTAAATTGGTTTGATACTCACCTTGGTTTGATACTCACCCAAATAACTTAAAACATACACAAATCATAAATGATGAACAGTAGAAACTGTTCATCTTCTACTGTTCATCATCTTCAACCTTTGGAGCAAACACAAAACCAATTTTCCCAACTGAAACCCCATTTAACAGTTTCTAAAAGCAACATGCAAAAGTTAATAGTTCTCTATAATGTTGCTTACCTTGATTTGGCTAAGGATTGACCCAAGATTTGATTTCTACAACCCCTTTTCCTTACTGAAATTGATACCACCCAACTCACAAAAGTTTCAGCCCTTACCTCCCTTCAATCCTGCTGCTACCTCCGGTTACAATCTCCCCTAAAATGCTCTTCAATTCTCCATTCCAGCTTGTACGAAGACAAATCTTCCTTCCAAAAGCTCCCCATGGCACCTCCTTCCTCTCCTCAACGTTTCTAAGAGCTTCTAAAAGCTTAGAGAAACTTAAGTTTGCTTTATATAATTTCCCTTTTTTTTTATCAAACAATTAAATTTGTGAAAAACCCATCTTGCCCCTAATAAACATCCCATTGCATGAATTTAATACTCATACATATGGAGAATCCTAAATCTGTGATTTGTCCACCATACCCTTCATAAATTCCATTTTGAGCACATGCATCTACCCTCTTTTAGAACAATATGGTACCCTTATAATTCAGGTACCAAAATTGCCCATCACTAAATTTTTCTATTTACAATGTTCCACTCTTAATATAAAATTAATATAGAAATATTTTACCCACTAATGAACAACCACCTATGGTGGGTCCCACTCACAATAATCATATAAAATTAAAAGTGCCTTTCTTGCTCCTCATGGGTCTTGATTTTATGACTTTGAGACTGAAATGCATAAATAAAATTAAAAACTTTAACATTAGACCACAAAACAACCAACATTAAAATTATAACAATTAAACTTACTTAGATGGCATTCATTTCAAGCACTAACCTTTAATATGAGTAATTTATTTAAATACCACCATTGTATCATAAAACATAATTGTTAATAATTAAATTTTTGTATTCTATAAAAAAAAATCTAAAACATCAATGGTTATGTCATTACAATACTTATTTACCTTATGCCAACGTGGTAAAATATACTAAAATACCCTTCTTCACTCTATGGGCTTCTTCCACCTATCACAACATAGTCTAGGAAAGTCAAGAATTATATATATATATATATATATATATATATATATATATATATATATATATATATATATATATATATATATATATATATATATATATTTTTTTTTTTTTTTTTTTTTTTCTAAACAGCTTGGGGTGTTAGATGTACACTTTGTTAATTTTATGTTTGTTTCTCTGTCTTATACACTCGCATACTATATTTGTGCGCTGTCATGTTCGGATTATTTGTCTGTTATGTTTGAATCACACTGCCATATCTTGAGTATTTGCATACTATATTTGGATCAACTACCATGTTTGAATGTTACTATTATGTTTGAATGATATTTATTGCTTTGGCAATAATTTATTTTTCTGCTACACCTTAGTTGAAATGCCATGCATATACATTGATAGAGGACATTTATAGGTGTGGGGACATGCATTTAAGCACTCACATTCATGGGGGTGGTAAATGTGAAAATGATTAAAAAAAAAAACTCTAATCAAGAATGATTAAGCCAAGCTCAGCAATTCTAAAATTAGGGTTTTCAGTTCAAGGGTAACTTTAAGATGATCCTTATCCCTCAGTTCATTTCCCTTAAGGTACAGAAACCTAGATAGGTGTGATGTGAATCCAACCGTTAGATCTTTTAGGATTATCATTTGGTCCTACAAGACTTCTGTATTCTGATCCACATAGATCACCTTATTGGATTGTGTCAGTCCTATTGGACATCACTTTATTGGACTGTGTCTGTCCTATTCGGCATCACCTTATTGGACTGTGTCGGTCCTATGCTGCATTACCTCATTGGACTGTCTCGGTCCTATGCGGCATCACCTTATTGGACTATGTTGGTCCTATGCAACATCATCTTATTGGACTGTGTCGGTCCTATGAGACATCACCTTATTGGACTGTATCGGTCATATGCAACATTACCTTATTGGACTGTGTCGGTCCTATTCGACATCACCTTATTGGACTGTGTCGGTCCTATGCGACATCACATTTTTGGACTGTGTCGGTCCTATGCGACATCACCTTATTGGACTGTGTCGGTCATATTCGACATCACCTTATTGGACTGTTTCGATCCTATTCGACATCACCTTATTGGACTATGTCGATCCTATTCGACATCACATTTTTAGACTATGTCGGTCCTATGCGACATCACCTTATTGGATTGTGTCAGTCCTGTGCGACATCACTTTATTAGACTGTGTCAGTCCTATGCGACATCACCTTATTGGACTGTGTCGGTCTCATGCAACATCACCTTTTTGGACTGTGTTGGTCCTATACGACATCACCTTATTGGACTATGTCGGTCTTATGCGACATCACCTTATTGTATTGTGTTGGTCTTATTCGACATCTCCCTTCTCAAACTGAACCGGTCTTATTTGGTATCATCAAACCACCCTTCGAACTACATTGTACCTGATTTCTAGGACCTTTGAAATACGTAGGCAACATGAAGGACCCTCAAAGTACGGTACTCTTAGTCCAAATGGACTATCTGGATTCAATCTCAATCATTCATCAAGCATAAATCTCAACTTGAATATTGAATCTAACAAAGCACATGCATAAATCACATGCATAAAGTTTAATAACAATCTGTTTCGAACTACGTTTTGGACTTGATTTTTAAGACTGGAATGCGTAGGCAGTTTGAGATGGATATCTCATACTCAGTCCAGGACCGAACCACCATTTGGTTTGGTTCGCTGTATATTATATTGCTTGTTTATTTGCTTCAAGACATGTTTGGTTGAACCCTAGGTTAGAAGAACTTAACAACTTGGTTTAGGACATCTCCTATTGAACCCTAGTCATCCAGTTGACCAAGCACAGTAAGAATTAAAGTCTAAGGAAAGCTTAGGAGGCCGATCTTGATCGGATGGTTTAGGTGTCTAACACCTTCCCATAACCATACCTTGTATACTTACCCGATCTTTTGCAGACTAAAAAGTCAATACATTGGGTCATGAGTCAATAGAAGTCTTATCTCATGGTAAGACTACATTTTTATAGGTCCTAGACCTTAATTTAGGTGACGACTCCAAACAAACAATGATTTTCTCGATAGTCCCAAGGAGGAGGGCGAATAGCCTTTCGTTGTCCTCACTTGAACAATGTCTTTTTCCGCATTTGCCTTGCAGTGCACCTGCACCATGAGAAACCCTCCCCTCACTTATTATATACTTTCTTTATTTTATTCTTTCTCTCTCCTTAATTACTTTCCCAATTATTTTATACCCCAACCTAGAGACTACATGCTTCCCCCCTTCCAACAAAATCAGGTTTTCACATTCAACTTTCACGTAAACAAGGATTTTAAATAAAAAATTGGGTCAAAATAAAAAAATGGGGAGTAGATCAAATGCAAACCAAACCTTTAACAGTAATTGAATTGTATTTTTATAACCCGATGAAAAATGATTAATTTTTTTCGTTGAAGCATCAGAACAACTGGGTTAAGTTGGTTTTAATCAAATAAGATTTGCTCTTATGGAGAAGCAAGATTCGGTATAAACTCTTTTTCCAACATATATAAATATTCAGCGGACAAAGGGTCTGCCATCACCTTAGTTAAAATTTAAACTCTGCACTAACCAAAAAAAAAAAAATATTTAAACTCTGCACCAATCTCATTTTTTGCACGTAATTATTATAATGTTTAGAAATTTTATTTGAGAATATGTGAAGACTATTCATGTACACAGCAGCCATCTTCGAAAAATAAAATAAATAAATAAAAATCCCACAACCATAGGTCAAATGTCACTAACGAATCAGACAGTTAAAATGTCAAATCATATTACAAGTAGATGCATGCATTTAAAGCAAAAGTTGTGGAGAATGACATTCCTACCTTGGCCACATAGGAGGATTGAAATCGTCTCCCGCCTGGTTTCTGTTGGAGACACGACTGTCTTGTCTCAATGCGTGACACATAGCGGGAATTAAATTGGACGCTGACGAAATTCACTGGTGCATAAAGTGACAATCAATTGGAGTTGCAGCGTATCAAATGTAACCTACAGACTCTTTCCCGAAATATTTTTCCGTTTTTCTGCAAAACC